>WJEZ01002607.1:0-13012 GCA_009869925.1 Thalassaphorura encarpata | reverse complement strand
AAGTTAGGCTAGGTTAAGTTAGGTTAGGATAAGTTAAGTTAGGTTAGGTTAAGGAAGGTTAGGTTGGGTTAGGTTAGGTGAAAGTATTTCCTCACTAAATCCCTAACTAATCTTACCTAACCTTACTTGTAAAAAGGTCGGGATTTTGGAATTTTCAGTTCGGTGTTACATATTCCTTGACTCCAACCAAAGCTAGAATGTGATTGAGGTTATCTCAACTGGGTAGCTAACTAAACTAATGTAACCGAAACCAAACCTACGTGTTTTCGTTAATTTTACCGAAACCCAGTGGGGAGAGACGATAAAGAACGGTCTAATAGGCCAGATCTGTACTACGGTGCAATTTAATTGAAAGAAAAATTATTAAACCTTCTGATGGTTTCCTCCTTTTGGTTTTCGTTTTAATTAAATCTCTTGTCCATCACCTTAGCCTCTAATCAGATATTCTCAGATCATACAGATACAGGCAGCAAACGACATGTATATCAACAACTCATAATTACCTACGTTTGTTTTGATTTAGGCCTTGATTGGAAGACCATCTGTCAACTATCTGGACAGGACCAACGACCAAGGCTTATAGTTAAACTTTAATCTACACTCGTACTCACTAACCCCTAGCCAGCAATTGCGTCACGCTATATATTCTTTGAAGGCACCGGGCGGAAATCATTATATTATAATTCTTTATAAAAACGTCAGAAGCCATGGCTGGATCAAGCAGTTTCAGTTTTGAAAGAAATCGTCCCCTTTTCTCCACTGAAGAAGAAGACATGGATCGCGCATTTCTACAAACTACACCGAGTTCCAAAATTGATGAACGACGAATGCAGTTACTAGCAGAGAAGAAAAAGATTGAAGATAGAACAGTACAATCCTCCATGAGATCTATAAGTTTGCTTCGTGAGTCTGAAGATATTGGAATTGCAACCGCTGAGGTGAGTTGTACGAATATGAAACAAAATCGAAATAGAATATCCAACGTTAACTGAAATCGTTAATATTAATTGACCTTAGGAACTCGCCCTTCAAAGAGAAGCCCTGCAGCGAACTGAGCGGAAGTTGGATGATATCAAATCTAATCTTCGAGTGAGTCAACGACACATTACTGGAATAAAGGTGAGTTTATATCATATTAATTAAATATATTCGAAGGTTTTAAGATTTTCCTAATATTTAAAATTTTTCTGATCACAGAGTATTTTCGGCAGTGTAAAAAATTACTTCTCCGGTGGTAAAGATGTCGTAACAAAGTCCATCGATGAGGAACCACCAGTTCCAAGGTCACATAGTGATTTGTCCGACTTAATAGCAGCTCGTAACAACTCTACCAATTCCAATAATTATGAAGATCATCCTGCAGCCCGGCGTTCATTTGGATTTGGATCATGACTACGATCGAACTTCAGCTGACGTTGATGCAATTTTGGATAATAATTTGGCAGAGATGGGCTCTGCTCTTTCTCGTCTTAAGCTCCTTGGAATAAATCTCGGAGACGCTATTGAGAGTGATAATCAACTAATTGACCGTATTCAGGCTAAAGCAGATTCAGCTGATGTGGGAATTCAACGTCAAACTAAAGATATGGAACGTATACTTAAAAAGTAATGAGTGCGACAAATTAAAACTGTAAGCAGTAAATTCATCATTCAAGTCAAAACTTAAAAACTTTGAACAAATCGTCCGCTCCTACTCCTACTCCATCGATTTTGTTCCGCATAGGCTAAATATCACTTAAATAATACCAAGTAATAAGAAACGATGTCAATTCCTATTTGTAACATTGGTTTGGTTCATTTATTACCTTCCTGTGATTACTATTGTCATCATCGCCTTACCTTTTCAACTCTAGAAACGATGTCAATTCCTATTTGTAACATTGGTTTGGTTCATTTATTACCTTCCTGTGATTACTATTGTCATCATCGCCTTACCTTTTACTTCAACTCTTACACGAAGCAATGTGTAACATTGTTCAGTGCAATGTGTTACCCTCCTCGAATCTCACAAGTTTCAGATTCAGAACCAACAGACTACGAATTGGTGTAAATCATTGGTCTTACTTTCATTACAGTTAAAATTTAAGGTAAACTTTTTAGTTCTAAATTGTAAAATAATTTCAATCCTGTTCTGGTTCTGTGAATTTAAATGCAATCAGGGTCAAAGTGACAGTAACAGTGCTCTTAATAAATTTCATCTTTTCATTTTCAAATGCACTTTATACTCATCTTTTGAGTTTTGAATAAATCAATTCAATCAAATTTTGAAACACATTGACTCGACTTTTAATAATTTCTTAGAGATTATTTTGATTTTAAACAGGTTCATTTAGTTAAATGAATTTTAAGTGTGTTTTTGGGCCATGGCCATGGCATGGCCATTACGCATTGGTATAATTCTTCTCAATGTATTCAGTGGCGTGGGACGGAATAAGGCGCCCGGCTTAAAATTTGGAGTGGTCGCAGAGAGCGTTTGTGTTTTGCGACGGAGAAAGTTGGACGCCGGTTCATATTTTAATTTATATTTAACATTTAATTAACATAATTAAGCTAGCGATTTTTGGACATTGTTCACTGTTTATTTTCGATAAAAATGTGTTCGTCTTCCGCTGTCAACGTGGCGAATAGTTTAATATTCTGATCTGAGTGGTGTCTCCGCCCTTGCCTTCGTTGGTCATTGGTTCTTCTGTTCGGTTTGTGTAAGTTCAAAATTATTTAACATAACTCTAACTTCGCACGATAACGCTTAATTAGGACATTAGGAGTGAGTAATATTATTGACGGGTTAGGATTTGTTGATTAGCTCAGATTTTCACGGTCAGCACAACGAAGAATGGATTCTGATAGCGAGGCTCTGGATTTTCTACTCCAAAGCCATGAAGACCTTTGGTTTGGAACATCTATACTGTTGACACCTCCGGATTCTGTCCAACCTGAGGATTGCCCAAGCAGTCCGTCTGATTGTACAAGTCTTTATAGTGTACATAACAAAAGGGAACTCGATGAGGACACTTTAAACAATCATCTCGACTCCAGTGTTGATGACGACGAAGAAGACGACGCTGATGATAATTATTTTGACTTGGAATCGGAGTTGGAATCGGATCTTGAACTAGATGAAGGTAATGCTTATTGTTTAACTTGTAACTTTCAATCATTTTCATTAGGTTATGCATTGCAAATTTTACAAATTCTGTTCTTTTCTTCACAGTTATCGGCCACACAGAAGAGGATTTTGAAAGTTTTGAAAACTTTAAGAAGTACATTGAATATGTGACGACCAAATTTGGGGAGGAGCAAGTCACGGACATTTTTATTCAAATTACTAATGCTGAATATGAAATTATACAGCAACTTGATCATCTCAAGAAGGAACTGGTAAGTAAATCGCAGTCTTTAAAAGTCTAATATTTATCAGTGTTACATGATTTAGTAGTAAGTGAGCTAATTGTGTTCTTTTCTTTTTTTGTGTCTTTGACAGGTTCGTCTAAAAACCTTGGAAAAGAAATTGACCGAGACTGAAGAGGAGAAGATTAGAGATAATATTGTTTTGTTGACGGAGGAAGGAAGAGATGTCGAAAAACTTCTGCACTTAGGGAAGCATTTTCCAATTATGTACGAAACTCGCTACCTATTTAACCAAATGTTTCCTCATTGTCTTGAAGTACAGAACCAAGAAAGTAAGTTATCTAAATCCGCATATTTACAATATAATATTCGTACAGTAAGTGTTGAGTTGTTCTAATATTTATGTTTGTGTTATTTTTGTAGTGTCCCATGAGAAGCGATTCGCATTTAAAACCGCTGTCCAAGCATCTGTCGTGGAGAGAAAACTGAGGGAAATTGATGCACAATTTATTCTACACTTGCACACATTGGGTCTCACAATGGAGCAAATTGAGTTCTTGAAATCTAAAAACCTTAGTACAGAAGCAATATCTCACGTTATTCGTCAATCTCCAAGTTTAATGACAGCCACAGTCACCCCAATCTGTCAAACTTGGTACTCAGAATCGGGAAAAATTGGAGCAGTTGCACGCAGCGTAATGAATATTTTTGATTTGTGTTCTTGGAAAGTAAAAGCGTCTGAGCAAGCGACCAAGATTTCTTTGAATGACATATTCTGGAATAAAGAGAAGATTGATTGGATGCATGTGTCTAAACTCATGGTAAGTTTTTAATTTAATTTAATAAGGGAAATACAATTTAATTAACATGTTTTATCTATTTATTTTAGCACGATGAGGATTCGTGGTATCCACTGGAGCCAGAGGCTTGCAAATTGCTGTGGAATAATATTCTTAATTCAGCAAATGATGCTTTCGTTTGGACCCAGTCTGCATTGCTAGCCCTAAGAAAAATTGTTGAGACTGTTGGAGTTCATGATTGGGAAGAAATAGCTAAAAGGATGGGGAATGGACTTTCAGAATTTTTGTGCTTTGCAATGTACACTAACTTCATTGAACCGTCTGCTCCTAGTGCCCCTGATCCATCTTACAGTTGGAGCGAAGAGGAGAAAAAAGTTGTGATTAAAGAGCTTACTTTGGGTGGGAGTAGCACAACTGTGAGATCTGCTTTAAATAAATATTTCCCCCACAATCACTACACGACCAGAGACGTTAGACAATGTCGTAGCTCAATGTTGAAGTATGCCAAACCCAACAAGGTACACATTTCGCCAATGGAAGATGCCATGTTACTCATTACTCTGGAAAAATTGGCTCCCAACCTGAAGGACAATCGAATTCCTTCCTGCAACGATGCCCTCACAGTTCTCCCATTTGGTAAGCTCTTGGTTTGGAGGACAAGCTCATCTTGGACACATCGTCTAAGGTGCTTATTCGACGGATGGGCTCAACAACCATGGACAGTGTAAGTCACTTAATTTTATAGAAATAACTTCAGGTATAAAACAGAATAGGTAAGGGGGTAAGTATCCCTGAACATTGAATATCCTACTCATGAATTGTACTAAAGGCGTGCACATTTGTCTCCACTGTAACATGAAAATTTCAAAATGATGACTGATTGATCTTGAAATTGTGAGAGATCGTTTTTATTGATCAAATTCAAAGTTTAATGTTTTATTTCTCGCCATTTCTCAGAATCAGTAAATCACTTTGAAATTTTTTGTTATTAGTGAGACCAAGCCATGGTACATTTCAACCGAATCTGCGAATCCTACACTACACTACACTACAAAAGAGTCGAGAGTGCGATTTTCCATTTTACGAAACAAAAAATTTAGGCAATACTAACTTGGTCAAGGTGCATTTGCATTGATAGTTTTGTGTAACCGAATTATACCCAAAATGTCCAAGCTAGCGATTTACAATGTCCTCATCTTAAAAATTACAAAAGTAATTGGCTGATAAGAACAAGATTCAGAGTGGGGACAAATGTGCATCTGTTTGAGAATTTGGAAAATGATAGATTTAGATTCATCGAGGTTAATTTACCTGATACGAATTTTCAGCTTTGGCACACTTCAAAAGAAATATCATAATCTAATGTACGAGCTACCAGATTTTTTGGATATGATCATTTCCTCTATTGGATTACATGCCATTTTGTGGAACTAGTTGCTACTCTCGGCGGAATTGGAATTCCGCTGCATGCAACTTCTGAAGAACCCAATGAAGAACACCCTTTCCTTGGTCAGTTTAATTACAACAGCTTCTTTAGGGCGCGCTCCTCATTGATTTCACTTTAATTTTATTTAAAAAGTTCATGTACGGCAGCCGAACAGACGAACGGGCTAACGGGCAGGGCATTAACTCTGATAAACTATTTTGATGAAGTAATGTTCTAATTCTATGATTTATTGATTACAGGCAAGAGGAATTAAAATTAATTTACCTCGCAGAAGAATATGCAAAGCATCCCTGTCGTTGGTCAAAAATTTCAAACTTTTTTGACGGCGTTCACTATAGCTACAGAAGTCCGGCTACCTTGGCTAATCACTATTCAAAACTGAAGGCTGTGCTGGCTTCCTCGTCATATATTGAGGTAAGACTTTGTAGAAAATAAAGCTATAGATGCCAGTTACGATTGAGGTTTAATTCATTTTTTCTATTTTGATTTCTAGTACCGCAAGGAGTACCAGGATAGGAAGAAAAATTTTACGCAATATGCACTGCTGCGTAATGTCTTCGAACTCCTTCAGAGAATTTCTGAACTGGACTCTGCTAGAAATTCCTCCAAAGTATTTGGAGGATTATCTAAAGACCATCCACCAAATGAAGTTGAGTTGGAAGATTCCCTCTTGAATGAAAATATGGATTGGGTTCATCTTGTCATTCGTAGGATTGGCAAATTTCTACAGAGTGAATTGGATGAGTCCAAATCTCGAAACATCAAATACTTCGATCGAAGTGAGTTACACATTGCTATTGCTAAGCTAAGTTTCATATTTCTAATTAAGAGATTTCATATATTTTATTTTATTTTTATTTTTCAGGAGTATTTCACAGAGAGGATCCAAAGAGTGTCGCGTCTGCTCTCCATATTCGACGTCTCGTTACAAAACCCTTGGAGGAAATTAATCATTTAACCAAATTTGAGAAATTAGTCGCTCTTCATTTGGAAAGCTTTTATAAATTGAGCCCAACGAAAATCACTGCTGCTCGTTACCATATGCCACTAGCAAAGGAGTTGAGATCGCTTCCTGAACTATCCCGAATATTGAAAAGGCCAATTTGTGAAGTTGTTGGTCCGTCAGGTAAAACACATGAGAGACTGAATCCACCTCCACCTGCGATATCAATTTCAGCGGAAGAAAAAATGGATGATTCTCCGAACGACGAAAATAATCATGCTCAACAAACACCCGTGGGTTCTGCCAGCAGGTTGAAAGATTTTAGTTTAAACAATTGTGTTGTTCCGGAACTTAAGCTGGATGTTGGAATTCCAAGGCTGAGGGATAAAAAAGGCAGAAAAGCGGCAAGACTGAGCGATATTCGTCGGTTGAGTGCAAAACAAAGATGGTTAAAACGGGATATTAAAAATTCAGAAAATCAAGTACCTGAACTCCAACCGCATCCGGTGGAACCAGTCGAAAGAGAAGATTAGTTCAAGAATAAGTTTTAAACGTTGATTTTTTATTTTATTTTTAACATGTTGTACCATTTATTTGGCTCAAACTGAGTGCGTGAAAGAGTCGGTTGTGTAATCCTAAATTACTCGAACACTTTTGGATAATTACAACTAAATTGATTGTTGTAGCTGTGGCGTGGCTGTGAAAGTGCAATGTCAAATGGGAAGACATGTTTTGGCAAAATCTACAATGGCGACTAAATTGTAAAAATATTAACTTAAGTACAAGTATGGTACGCATGTATTTAAATATGTAAAACGAATTTAAACTCAATCGTAGGTCAATATAATTTAAACTTAACCTAATATTTTGAAAATATGTTACAATATGTGAAAGAAAGTCATTTTTTAAATAGTAGAAACGATATGGCTTAACTACTGTGTTTTTTTAGTTATCTCCTTTCAATTTATCGCTGATTTATTAAGCGCATTTGATACTTCCTTAAGCTTTTCTGGTCTGATTGTCCTAGCCAGAATTGAGCTAGACTAAAATTTCGGATTGTCTTCTAATTTTTTCCAGACCACCTGTATAATTGAGGAAATGAAAATAAACTGCATTGTTTTGAATTATAACAATTATTTGTCTTTGAAATTGAATTTCTTACATTGCACATTTGACGAACAAGGGCTTTTTCTTGGTCTCCGATATCATTGTCATCCAACCTTTGACAAACTTGCAAAACTTGAAGTGCACTCAGGACAGATTCTGGACAAGAAATTGTTTCTTGTTTCTCCAGTTCATTTACTCGAGTTTCCAGTCTTCTTACATAGTCCACGATCTGACCTAAAGTTTAGGACAGGCTAAATTTAATAAATGCTGCTGTATCTATCCGTAGACTTGCATAATATTATAAATTTTCTTACTGCCGAGGACGCCTCTGCTTGCTTCATCTCTCATATCTGAAATGGTTGCTTGTAAACTATTTGAATTTGAACTGGCATTGCTTAGCGTGGATTCGATGGAAGTGAGATTATTTTGATTGTTGTACTCTTCTGTAGGATTTGTTCCAGAACTACTCCCGTCCCCATCATCTCGACGGAATGCTGCTCCACATTGTCCACAAAAGTTTTGATTTCGTTCCTCGTCAAGGTACAAACACAATTCCTGAAATAAATGACAAAATAACACAATTTATTCATACTTCTGCGATTTTAAATATAAGAAAATGTATAGTCTCGAACCTTGAGCTCTGTGTTATCTGAGACCAATTGTTGCTGGCGAGTATCCAAATCCCTTAATTTGGATTGGTATGCTGCTACTTCCTGTCTCATTACGGTAGCTGAATTTAAACAAAGGGAACATTAATATTTTTGTCTCCTTTAAAATTATGTTTCAAGAATACCTGTATATCGTCCAAAACGTTGCCATTCTCTCGCCAATTTTCTTCCTTTTTGCCTGTCATCATCCAGGAAACAACACAAGTCTCTTAATTCTGAATTATCTTCCTCCAGTCGAGATATTGTGCTTTTTAGATTTGTCACATCTGTTGATTGTGTCTGGAATTACGAGTTTAAATTTCATTTAACAATGCTGTCTAATGCTTTAATGACACATGATATATCGTGGTCAAATTAATGTACTTGAAAAACACTCGTGGTCATAAAAATCATTTATCTCTGGGTATCTTTCTTCACGCCTTGTTAATTTTTACCTGAATATGATGATTCGCCTCACGAATCATATGATTATGATCTGATGCCAACTTGAGCAAATCCGTTTCCAGCTTCCTCACCCTTTGAACCAATTCGGAGTGAGACAAAGAATTTATATCGACAGGAGCACTGTGGCCACTATTTCGACTACTTGTGGCTGACGAAGATTCTAGCCCAGTTCCAGGATTTCCACGAAATTCACCTGACCCCATAGTCGGACTTGGGCCTGAGCCTGAGCCTCCTGACATCTTTGCTGCAATTATACTCTGTCGATGTTTCTGCAGCACTTTTTCTTGCCAAGCACTTATAACTTGTTTTCTAATAAATCCAAAAACATTTAATTTAAAATAAAAAGTTTTGCTGGAATTTGAGCTTGGCTTTGTTCTTGTCTTCTAATGAATTTTCATTATGCTATGCTAAGCTACGTTGTGCTCTGATCTGTTGTATAATAAATAATGTTATGTTTGAAATGTGAACCTGTTCATCCTCAACAATGAAAAAGCAAGAAAAGAGTGCTAGTGGTGTTTGAGGTCTGCCAAGGCAAGCAAAGGCAAGGCGTGCAGGCAGGGGAAGGGGGTAACCTTTCACTTTCTCATTGTTGAACGCGTCAAGTGCCTTTAAGCCTTTTTGTGTCCAACAAAAAAATCAGCCTGAAGGAATGATAAAATGGGGGAGTTCGTCCCGGGTTTCCTTCCTTGACTTGGTTAACTCGGATAACATGTAGTAAAGTAATATTACCCTCCCTGTGTCAATACACATGAGTCAAACAAATCCAAACCTCACGTACGTAAGTACGTGCATAACATTTTTTAACCATTACGCTAGCACTAACGTTGCGGGTGTAGGAAGGTTGAAATTCATTAGAATACAGGAGAGAGAATGTCTTAGGAATTTCTTGAGGTGGGCTGAGCTCTGGTTCTAGCTCTGGGGACCAAAACAAAGGTACAGGTGCCATGGAATAAGGGCAATCAAGCATTAAAAAATCCTGGGATCAAATGTAACACAGGGTTTGTTAAAGCTAACAGAATTCAGAATCCCACATGAACACGAACATAGCTGTAATAAAATGGTATGACACGGCTAATATTTCCTTTACACAGCAAAGGCCAAAGAATTGTTTTCATTACGTATGGACCCTTTAAATATTAAATGTTTGTTGTAAATTGCGAAATACACATATGGTGTGTGTGAACATTTAAAACATTTGTTTCCGTTTCCTGAGATTTCTGCTCACCTGATCTGGTTGAACTTTAGTTTAATTGTAGTTTGAGTTTGTAAAGGGTCGTTTAATATGAGGTGAAATGAATCATGCATAGACTAGTCGTAGTTTTTGCAACGAAGAAAGGATTTTTGGGCAAAAACTAGATAGACTGGAGAAATTTTATAAACAAAACAGTATTGGCGATATTGGTCCTAATGGTGAGACATAGTTAAGTTCTATATGAAAGTTGCAAAATTGCTGACAGAATTGTTATAATCCTGCTACAATGAATAAATGAGTGATAAATACAACATTTTATATTTTGCTTTTGAATTTTCGATTTTATTTTAAAAATTGCAACTTGTAGCAATGGAGTTTTCCTTTCTTGTATTTAAGACTCAATTCATAGCTTCGTCGTTTTCATAGATTAAGTTTCACAGAAGTCAATAATATTAAAACACATTGGTTAAACCGAGTCACGAGGTAATTTTCATTTCTTGTACCTAATTAAATTAAAACTTTTAGGACTTAGAAACTCTCAGTCATTAATGTTACTATAGCCTAGGAGCACAGTTATCGCTAGCAGACACATTCGTCCTTGCATTTGCAAACTTTAATTTGTGGAAGACCCAAATGCTCTAGCCAAATCTCAGCAGTAGATTTATTTCCATCAGCCACCGGATCCTCCTTTTCCGTTTCGGACGGATATGAACCAGTTTGTTGAGAATTTTCTTCTTCGCCGTCTCGCATCAATGAGCTTGAACTATTTGTTTCCGAATCACATTCTTGAATAAACAGCGGGACTTCTACCTCACTACCACTACAATTAATGCATCCTTCATTATTAGGACCGTTTTGATGAATTAGCTCTGGATGCAGCCCTATGGAAGTAGATTGCAGAAAACACTGCATTGTGAGAAATTGTGGTTGAGGCATTGTGTAATGAAGTGTCTGGTAGATTTTGTCTCTGGAAAACTTTCCAGACTTATCCCATTCTTCGAGATAGTCAGAAAGAGTCTGATGGGCTGCACCTGGTTGAAGGTCATCCTCACTACTACTCTTCTGCTCACCCAATCTGTCAAGGATAGTGATAATAAATTAATCAAAGAACAAACCGGATTTCTGGGATTTTTCCAATTCGCAAGGAAATACTGTAAGTCTGCCTGCCTCACCTCATTATCCAAGTGACTACTGTAAAAGTTGCTGCATTTGTGGGGAAAGCACGGAGGACAGCAGGTGTAAGTCCACGTGTGAAAGCACCGGAACCTTCAGTCTGATAAATTTTTTTGATGCAATCCGCAATGCCCTTGTATTTTCCTTCTGTGTCCATTTGAATTCTGGTTTTGACTACATCCGTTGGATACGTCACAATCCAACTAACGACACCAGACATTCCTCCAGCCATGAGCATCTCAAATGTACCGATATCTCTCCCAGCTATTAAAACGGCAAGAAATATAAGCAATGCAATAAAAATAGGAAGTAAATCAATATGAATTTAGTGCCATTACTTTTAGTAGTTAGTAGTTCATAAGTTGCAAAATAAGAGCCAAAGCCAGGAATCTCTCTAGCAATTGTGGTTGCCCAACCCTTGTAAACTCCACGCCGTAAGCCACCTTCATTTCGAAAGATGTCCTTGAGCACACTCCAACTGGATTTTGGATTCGCATTTTCATTCAATTGCATTCGAATCTTGACTAACTCCATGGGGGAGCTGATGACGGATTGGACACTCCCAGAGGCTGCTCCTGCCAGAAAATGTGCCCATAAAGCGTCATTCCCTGGTGGACCGGCAATAAATGGACGAAGTGTTCCATAAACTCCAAAAACGAGTGCATTAATGGCTGCTACACCATAAAGGGGTGACACGATGCCTTTGAAAAGCCCTGGAATCTAGATTTGAAGAAAATAACGTCCAAAGTCTAAAATTCTGTAACCCGGTACACTGAGAGTCATTCAGTCATAAAAACTTACAGATTCTTGTTTGACTATCGTAGACAGAGCATGGAATGTTCCACGGTACTTGATATTATCCGGACTTTGTGTTTGAAGTCGAACCTAGGAATGAGACAAACAAGTACACATTAGTTTAGACTTTAGATTTATCTCAGTTTATTAATAGTGACGCAAACAAAAATATAGACGCTCACGCTCAAGCAACATGAATATAAAACTTGTTTCTTGTATTTGTTTAAGTTCTCTTTACGTTTGTAAATCTAAAGAAATTAAATGTATGAAGCACATAGCACACGAAGCAATTCATCCATATGCTATGCATGCTTCTAATTTATTGCTTCACGGGTCAATAGCGCTATTATATTCATCAAAACCAAAATCATTGCTCAATTTTTCACATGATCGAGATTATTAAGGATTGAAAAGGATGCTAATTAATCAAAACGCAAATGATTTATGACTTACTTTGACAGTATCCAAGGGGTGACCACAGATTAGCCCAGCAGCACCTACAAAACAAGAACATATTTACACACACGAATACGAATCTTACAAAGGTTAAAGATCAGGGGGAAAATTTGTATAAAAAATCAGCACTTATCAGCAGAATTGTCGGAAAAATCAGGCGCGCTTATGAAATCAAATTCTCTATTATCGCCTGTGCAATTTCACAACGGAAATTCGTTTCGCCACAATCATGCAAAAAATTTAGAAAGCAAATGAAATACCTCCAACGCATCCAGCGAAGAAATCCAACGCCATTTTTTAAAAACTTAAATTAGTTTTTTTGTAGTACAAAGGTACTGGGATTTAAAATCCTCAAGCAACACTTTTTTGAGACAGTATTTTCAAAATTTTGGCTATAATTCTGAAACGTTTTGCACAAATTCCTTATCACCTTAAACTGAGTCTAAGGAAGTCAAGTTGACAGATTTTTCTAGTTGTAAATTGTTCAACTTCACTTTTTAAACGAAGGACAGATCTTTCGTCGTAATAATTGATAAATACGTGAGAAATATTCTTTTCAAACAAAATGATATTTACTTCCAAACACATTCTCGAACTAAAAACCTTTTTCTTTTTTTAATAATTTTGAACACTTTTAGA
>WJEZ01002606.1:0-13012 GCA_009869925.1 Thalassaphorura encarpata | reverse complement strand
AAATAAGTCTGGACAGAGATCCGATTATAAATTAAGTGACAAATCTAAGATTTTACTAAGTTCTGGCTGTAAATTTCCACTCCAGAAAGTACAAATTTAGTGTAAGACCTTGAAGACATGCTCAACATTGAAAATATTGTATTTTTTCACAACGTTTTGTCAAACGGACTGCATGACTTCCTTACATGGACAAGGGAAATTAATTTTTGTCACGAAGGAGTCAAGCGTTGCAGCAAGCTGCAAATGTATAAAGATTTTTATGGAAATGCCACAAATCGCAACCTCATGGCAAACGCAAAGTGAGGATAAAAAACAAAAGTGACTACCACTCCTTGTCAAGTGGAGTCGTCTTTTGCGAATTTGCTCCTGTGATTAACAAACAGTCCTCAAACAAATTTAACAAAAGTCAGGAGAACATCCCAGCATTGTATTCCTTTCAATACTCAGCACGACTAGTCGTGACTCATTTCTTCTTCTTTATATGAAAAAAACCAAAGCAAGGATCTTCACAATTCAGTTAATTAAAAGGCGATAAGATGTGGATTAAAAATCAATTCAGTCTTCATTTCATTCTTATAGAGTTCAATGCAATTTTATTTTTGACTTATTTGGTTCATCATTTCCAATTGCACTTTGAGGATGTTTTAGGCCTAGAGTTTTGATTTTTTTCCCCCCTTAAAATGAAATTAAGCATTTAGTAAACTTGAGCCTTACATTTCCTCTACATTCAGGAACAGTTATAAATTATTACATATCTGTTTAATGTGGTAAACACGGTCACGGTCATCGCACGACCCGTTTCGGCGGCACTAGTGGCAGCCTAACTTATATTGTAGCAATATACAGAATTCTCATATTTTTAACAAAGTTAAGAATTTCATTGTTATTGCTTTATCGACACGAGAATTCAGAATTTTGACATAAACAAGATATTGAGCTCCGAATTTGATTTTGGCTTTAAAAAAGAAACCTGCAAGAGAGTGTAATTTGTGTGTGTGAAAAATGTAAATTTAGGGTTCACGGCATGTACAAGAGCGGAAATCGGCAAATGCGTCACGCGATTTCCGTTCTTCTGCATCAGTACATTGACGCGCCTTTGCCATAGTTCCATTTATTGCGAATTTGCGAAACACGCCTCCATGAAATGAACTTTGAAAATTTTAAAAGTAGGTAAATTATAGTAATTTAATGCATTGCATCCATGCTGAGGCTACTGCTGCTCTGCGAAGAAAAGAAATAATTTCACCTTGATAATAAAAAGAGGACTAATCAAATGTCCATTTCAAAATATCTCTGCTAATAATAACCAAGGATTGAGAAATTAATTGTAATTCCAATTGCAATCCTTCGTATTTGGATAAATTTGAATACAATCAAAATCCATTCTGCCAATGAGTTTTTGTTGAGGGAAACGGGAATTTGTATTGTGGGATTGCTATTAGCTAGCATTACTGCCATGACCATCATGATCATAGCAAATACAGACGGAGACTTATGTTATGCAAAACCTCAATTAGATTTCTGGTGAGCTCGAGCTCTGATGTCCAAAGAAGACGATCAATAATTCTTTTTTATCTCATTGTTATTTAGTTACGTACGAGTCAGACTTTGTTCCTATCAAGGATATGGAGATTAGGCTACGACTTGACTACGAGTCCATCATGTGCTAATTTCTTTTTTATCCCTTCATTTTTGCAAGGATTTTATGATCAAGTTCCCACCTGGGATAATTTTGTAATTTATTCTCCGAGCAGCTACACAGGGTCATTCGGAGCGAGGATTGATAAAATCCGAAATCATGTCAGGGTCGGCGAACTATTTGCGTAACCTCGGTTAAATCTTTACAGAATGGGCATTTTCTTTGTCACTGATTTTGTATGTGTTGGAATAATTATTACCGTTTCTGCACGTTAAAGCCTTTATAATTTTTTCTTCTATTGCTGGGTTGAACCAAATAGTAGCTAAGCTAATTTTCTTGACCTGCTTGAGATTACGTCTACGTGCCTTCAACCCAACCACAATTGTAATACAACTGCTCAATATTTCCAATATGCTGACAGACAGACCAGACCGTAAATCAAATCAATTCGAATCTACATTGCTCAATATTTAATAATAGAAAAACCAGAGGTCATTCTTGGTTCATGGGAAAGGAAGTTAATAAAAATCAACATTCATTCACAATAGACACAGTCAATGCAAAAGGTAAACGTGGGCGTCCTTCGATTTCTCGGATTTGACATGTCTTGTGCAAAATAAGAATAGAAGTGATTCAATCCTATTTTCTTACGTGTACGCTCAGTGGGCCCAGTATGTATGTATGCTCAACCTTAGTCATTCCTTTCCTGTCAAATTTAAATATATTACAAATGGAGCTGTTCTAGTTTCTAGAATTTCAGTTTTTAGCAATCACGATTGATTTATATGTGAAAAACCAAAGTTGACATATTCATCTGTTTGACCCAATCGGGAGGAAAGTAAAAAATGTGAATCTTATACCGAGTCGAGTTGGGCGTGAGAGAAGTAACTGGTTTTGCTTTTGCTTTAAATTCTCAGTGTCATGCCAATTTGTCCTCTCTCCTCAGTATGTGTCCGTCCGGGTTTTGTGTTTTTTTTATTCCTCTGTTGATATTACCTTGTCAGGAGGTAATTGAGTGAGAAAGTGAATTCGAGCCAGTTGAGACGTTGAGACGGAGGAAATAAAATGACAAAAGTCAATGAACGAGAAGGACAGAGAGCGAATCATGGAAGCGAGACGAAGACAAGACAACGTTAGGTTGGACAGACATCCGACAACTTCGTCAAATGTTCAACGATTCTAGTCCGCAACATTGACCCAAGAAAAAATTAAGTTTGAGTTGAGTTTGTGAGTATTTTGAGAAAACAAAACTGAGCGATGACGCGCGATGAGCTTTATTTGTAAATCCATGACCAGATAATCATAACAGTTTCATTTTCCGGTTTTGGCCAATCTATTGTGTAGTAACTCTAAAAGTACTGTAGTATTAATCCCATCCGTTAGCTAAGCTAGCCAGCCAATCTTTCTCACCTGAACAACATAATTGTTCTTTTTTTGTGATTGAAACTATTTACACGGGAGAAGGATTTTGCAATCTTGATAAAAAGTGCCCCAGTCTCGTCTCGTCTATATAAGCAATAATTCCGCTAGGAAAGAACATTTCCTTCAAAATGTATTTCCAGACCAAAAGCAAATAAAATGAATTAATCTCTTGCTCTCGCTTGCTGAGTTGGACACAACACACGAAGGGTGCACGTGTCAGAGCGGGACGCCATCAGTTTCCTCATTGATAAATCAAAATAATCACAGTAATTCTGGTTAAACTTAAACTTACGTTAGTAGTGCCAGTGCCAGTGGCAACTAACCCTCCCCTAAAGTCTTGAATTAGATGCCAACACAGTTAGTTTAGTTTATTCTCATAACTTTTAACCCTTGTGTTGATTTATTAGCCCCAGTACTGCACATGGCTTGGCATGGCAAGTCATAAAAAGAATTTTTTTCTTTACTTACTCCACTCAACCCTGTACTCATTTCCTTTGACTGACTGACAAGATTTGATAAGAATAATCAGAGCAGTAGTAGTTAGTTGCTCCTTGTCCTTTTTAGCTTTTGCTCCCCATTGCCTTTCCTTGCCTAATAATAATACTAAAAAATCTAAATAGGCCACATTAAGTATATTCTCAGTCAAACACTAACCATAGGCATTTCTACCCAAGTGCTTACGAATATGAAACTTAAACACAGAGCACAGGGGTGAAGAGGTGTGCAGAACTGAATATAGTTTTTTGCACACACACACAAGGTACTAAAACAATGGAATGGAAAATCCAGTTATTTAATTTGAGTCAAGAAGAAGAAGAAGAATTTTATAAAAGTGGCAGTGGGTAAATTCCACGTGTCTCATCTATTTCCATTGTTTTGCTTTTGCTTGGGTTAATTCACACTCACACATACTATACATAGGCACAGGTCACAAGTGTTTTTACCTGCACTACGTATGCCATGCAATGCCAAGCCATGCCATATGATTAATTTCTCAACGGAATTGTCTCACTCATTTTCCGCATTTTTTAGAGCGCGTTCAAAAGTTCATGCTCCTTCACAAACTCACACTCTCTCATTGGTGGGAAAATCCTTAGTTGCTTTACTTTACTTATTTCATTTACTATTACTATGACTACTACTGATGAGATAAATACAATTTTACTCCAACTCATAATTATTGGAGCAATAATTATGTTCTTTTTATTTCTAACGTAATTGTAAGAAAATATTGCATGTGTTTATATGATGTGGTTTNTAGTACGACTACTACTGATGAGATATATGCAATTCTACTCCATCTCATAATTATTGGAGCAATAATTATGTTCTTTTTATTTCTAACGTAATTGTAAGAAAATATTGCATGTGTTTATATGATGTGGTTTAGCTATGCATGCATTATGTTTATCTGACATATTCTTAATACTTATAAAGCAGTAGAAATATCCAGAATATAAATCAGCATGATTTCGCTTTGATTAAATTTTCATGTTTATGTAAATTAATACGAAGGGGTAAAAAATTGCATAGGAAAGTGGGTTTTATTTTTGACCTTTGTTTTTCTTTACTCTGATTTCAGATCGCAGAACCAAACGAGATTGATATTCATACAGCGAACTAAGGAGCAAAACAAGAGAAAATTATTATTACACATGTGAAGCATACGTGAAACGAGAGACAAGAGACAAAAACAAAAGTCAAGGCCCATTGGATGAGTCAGTGTTAGTGAGACTGACTGATCAAGTTGACGACGACGAAGGATAAGAGTTAAAAAGGGACCAACGAAAAGAAAGAAGAAAAATATTAGTGAGCTTTATCGAGCGTCAACCGTGTCATCGTCATTTTCTTGTTTATCACTCATTTCTTCAACTCAGACACGAGGAAAACGGAACAACCAACTCAAGTTTAAAATTTGTCACTCCACAGCTTACATTACGAATCAAGTGTTGATTTCATTCAGTCCTCTGACTCAGATCTGATAAGAAAACAAGTGCTGGGGCAAAGGTCAAGGGTCGTCCTGAGCTCAACTGGTAAGAATTTGTAACAATTAGTAAAAATTAAATTATTTTCTTAAAAGTTTTCTTCTTTCTCTCCCGGCCATGTTCCGATTCCAATCCTAAAACTAAAAAGACTTGAAGCGTAGTGTTAATAATTCCTTACGGGGCTTTTACCTCATATAATTTGAAAAACACAGCAGTAAAAACAAATCTGGGATGAGATTTGCCTGCTATGCATTCAATTCATATATGGCCTGGATAGATAGAAAATTCTCGTGTCTCGTGCCTTGGTGGTTTGAAAGTCGTAAACCCCAAATCCTTCTTATTATGCGATACATGCTCAAGCCTTAGTAATTTTAATTCTGAAATGTTTTTCCCTATTTGCAGAAAATTAGTGGTTGTCACAAGAATCTCCGACGGTGGTCTTGATCGTGCATGTCTTGTTTGATGAGCCCTTCATTGGAGTCAGTAGGACGCACGTCTGCAGCACCAGCTTGAGCCTATTATTACCACAAACCCATAAAAATAACCAAGCCAAAGGCTAAGCATTGTGAATTTGGGACAATCTCAAGTACATCGTTGAGTGAAAGTGAATGAAAAAACCGACTGTCCAGTTTTTTCTAATGTGAACTATTTCCGCCCTAGCCAAATAAATCAAAATGTTTTCGGAACGAAGACCAAGTATGGAGGATGAGCAGCAAGTAGGAATTATGTCTGGGCCCGTGACCGTTGTGTCTTCAGCCACACTTCGTCATTATCAGTCTACTCCACATTTGGACACATTTCGTACTCCCCATCACACAATAAATAATTATAGGAACAACGAACCCCCAGTCATGAGCACCTTTTCAACATTCTCACATAAAAATCACAAATCTGGAATGGATCTCAGATATAGAGATGATCCTAATCCATACAGTGTGAGTACAATAGAGGATTACCGTGTCCAAGTCCAAGATCCTTACAGGGCTAAATCCACAGCTCAGCTCAACAAGAGCAAAACTTTGAATCACAATGCAAATGGAAGGAGTATTATGAATTTTTATACGGACGAGGATGACATTTCTCACCGTTCTTCTACAGGAAGTGGCAGCGGGACTCATCGCATGTCTGGGAATCTATCCACAAATAAATTTTACCCCAGCTCTGAGGCCAGTAATAATTCGGGTGAGTAGAAATTATAAATTCAGCAATTTAATAAGGGGAATTTTAAATTAATGTGTTAATTTTTTATTTAGGAGACGGTGGCTATGAAATCCCTGACCCAGACTATGAAGGTTCAACAGGAGACAGCTCTGAGGATTTGCCACTTCCAACAAGTCTTCCAATTTTGTCTGATTCCTCTGAAGAATATTCTCAATTGAGTTTGAGTGCAACGTCTACATCTGGTGGTCCTAGCCCAAGCCCGGCAGCATCTGAGTCTGTGTCTCCAACTAGACTCACTGAAAATGAACGAATGAAGGTTGAATATTCATTGAGAGGGAGGAAGACTTGGATTTATGTTGCTGATTCTTTGGCCAATCTTTATTGCATGACCAAAATGTCGAGTTCTTCCTCAAGGCCAAATTCCATTTCCTCTGGAGGAGGAAGGAAGACTGATGATTGGGTTCTCAAATACACAGGAGTCCCAGTCCTTCTCCTTGACATGGGAGAAACAAAATCAAGGGACAAGAGAAAAATTCAAATTGTTTTGGCAGAGCTAGGTTCTGGCCTTGCCTTATGGAAAGATGTGATTGATAATTTGACGAGTTATCGAGTGGTGGAAACAGATCCTGGGGATGGGGAACGTCCAGTCTCCACGTTCCATACAATGCACATGTCATCTGATCACACTCGTCTAATTGGTCTCTCTTTTGATAATCCTGACACGGCAGATAAATTCGCTCAAAAAGTGGACAAGCTAACCTCAGACTTTGCAAATATTTCTCTATCTGGGTCCAAGAGCAAAAAACGAGATGGGAAGGATGGAAAAGCCAAAAAGACACCCAAATACATTCGTCCCAAGAAAAGTGACATTTCTCAACCATGTGGATTTCAACATGTTTCATCCATGAGTCAAAAGGATAAAAATCTGTTTTCATCTCTTCAGCATTTTGTAAACCCAAAGAGTCGTCTTACATCTCCATCAGCTTCAGAAGACTTGTCCTTTTAAATCAGTCAAATTTCAACTCCATACTTCTGTACATAATTTTCATCTCATTTTTAAGAATAGTTTTAAGGTTTGAATAGGGTTAAAGATTTACGAATTTACATGTAATGTGTACGTAAGGGAATTTCGGTGGAGCCGAGCTTAGTAGGTCCAAGTGGCAATGGCAGACGCAGAATTGTTCCTCTTGTAAATTTCATTGTACCAGAAATTTTGAATCGAATATAATTTTAATGACTATGTCAGTTTCACTGAATATTTTGTAAATAAGGGGATATTGTGCAATACGCACACGATAAATGTGTTTTAAGACTGAGGAGACGATAAAATGAAAATATTAGTTCTAATACCATTTCATTATATTGACCCGTTACTAAAAATTTACACAGTCATTTAGTAAGCAATCTAAGATTTAGATTAAGAATATAAAAATGTTAATTATGAAAAGCAATTAGATGTTCGTAGTAGATATAAAATATAAATATTTGTAATTAATGTGAATGAAAGGTTTACGTCAATTTTCAAGTCAACGAAGAATATGGCCTGCTATTTTAGGTGCAACTATAACGTCACGTCGTTTTTATTTTAGTTCTTTTATCGTAATCTGTCAAGTTTTTAACACAAGAGTAAGGATGGAAGGACGATGGTGTATTATTTTATAATTTTAGACCAAGTTATCAGTTAAAGAATTTTAGCTTGTCGGAGAAAGACGCTGGAGTATTTGCTGGCTGCTGTTTTTTGTGAGACAAAGTTAAATTAGCATGGAAGAAAAGTGCACGATTCGTCACAATGTGTCGTTGAGTGTAATATTGAAATAATACATATATTGACTAAATTATCTTTTCATGTACAAACATTTCATCTGTTGCATTAAATGAAAGAGGGGTACATTCAATTGGAAGACTTTTTTTTCTGTTTATTTATTCTTCATCATCGGAATGTGGTTCAGGGACTCTAATGAACACTGCCATAAATATGTATCCCAACACTCCATCTGGATCCATGTATACGGCGAAGAATCCGACCACGACAAAGTGAAACTGATTATGAAAACCAAGAGCCAAATCATTGTTTTCAATATAATCCTGAATGGCTGCTAATACAAGTTCATTCCAGTAGTGGCGTACTCCAAGTTCTTGATACTGAATTTGACGAAATTCCTCTGCCAGCATCAGCTCCATTTCACTGTCCACTTGTTGGCGATAAGGACGAAAGAAAATTATGTAGATCAAAAACATTTCAAAGAACGTCATGAGAGTTTGGACTAGAATGGCTATGACCAGTTCTTTCGGCCATTGCCATTGTGAAAAATCCATCCACGTCTCAGTCCCAGAAAAGTCTGGACAAATACAAGAACAAATTCTAGGTCAGTTAGCCCAGATACGAAGAGATGCGATTTAATTAACATATATGGAAATTACCCATGGGATAGTTGATGACCATCTTAATTTATCTCAGCCAAATCCGAAAAAAATTAACCATATGTTAAGATGCTACTGCTGAAGTCACGATTGAAGGCCACGTATGTTTCTCTGCCTACAATTTTAATTTTGCTGATGTGTCATAAGAGTCCAACTCAGCCTTCGACAATAAGTTTTATGTGCATGCTCGAATTTCCTTGTTTACATTATCGCTTCGCTTCAGCTTGAAATCAGGACATGGCTTTACAAGGGAACTCTGTGGGTTGTTTCCTACTCTTTAATTTAATAGGTAAAATTTATTCGAAACTCAATTCTATAAATGAAGTCATTGAATAGAATATTTTGGGCTTTTTTCAAAATGTCTCGGGTTGTTTACTTCATCTTACTATGATGGATGAAATTATATCCCAATAGAGGTTCAATTCGTCAACTCCAGTTGCTACCTTGTGAGTTTGATATGACGTAAGACGTGCAGTTTTGTTTCTCCTCTGATGATTGAATCTTAAGATTTATGTACAAATTATGTGCGATGCATGTAACGACGATTTTATTTTGTAGTCATAATCTTGAAATGTTAAAAAAAAACATTTCTACGCAATATGCGCCTTCCAAAGAAACAAAACGGTTGAGTCAAACCTCCTAAGGACGAAAAACTTTCTACCAGACACTAGACTCAGCATTTAATTTTAATGTTTTACACCACGTCATCAATTTTTCCTCTTTTCTTTGCTCAGTTTTGATGATTTTAAGAAATTGGAACCGTATTCTGATAAGGACTAGCTAATTTTAACCCTGATCCTCTACCAGTCGTGCAAAAACAAAGGCGACAAAGATAATCTGATTAATGCTCAATGAAATGGAAAAGTACCACCCCTGCGAACTAGCCCAACAATTAGGATTATACAAGTCAAATTCTAATGCTCAAAGATTTAATTCTCCCATTTTTTAAAATATTCAAATTTCCAGACTAAGTTTTAAGAGTATAAAGTTGAAAAAATTTTGATTGCCCACATGGACAGAACACCAAAAAAATTTAACTTGAATTTAACAAGATACAACAATGAATGATAAAAGGCACTTGGAAATTGAAACTGGGAGAACAGCAAACTTACACTTGTTGGAGTCCGGCTGGCCACATATTGTTGATGCCGGGGATCGGTTTTCTGAAATAAATCAAGACTTTTCCATGTTCATCAATCACAGCTGCATGGAGGTCAGAGATTTTCAAACCATTTGGAAGCTCATTAACGTATTCCACCACATCTTCCTCTTCTTCCACTTCGTGGTCCGATTCTTCATCGTCCTCTTCCTCCTCCTCAATTTCAACGGTCGCGTCCAGCTCCAAGTCCAATTCATCACCGTAATAAATTGATACAACCATCAGACATGAAACAATGAGAAGAAATGTGGTGACCAAGCAAATAAGCAGTCCCAGTAAGAAGCCGTACAATGGCGTCTCCAAGAAATTCACCCCAGTCTCTGAAAATACGATACAGATATAAAGCCAGCCTTTGAAAATATTACCAAATAGCAAATCCAATCAAATAAGTGACAAATGATTATTAATAAGAGCACAACTGGCTGCAGCTACATTATTTTGCCCATATTCTGGCGCTGGCACTGACTTTGCTCATTTTTTTCTTCGATTTAGTTACTTCTGATAAAATACTAATAAAATCATGACTTACTGCAGGCGACAGCCTCCATGAGTTTGAATAATATAAACATGTTGAATTTTTTTCGAAATTAGTTCAAAATTGACTCGGAAATTACAATGAAATTTTGCGTCTTGCTCGCTCAGCTCCACGTCCTTCCCGTCTCGCTCTGCTAATGGTAATGGTGGTAGGGCTGGTCTCAGGCTTCTACGTCACGCTGATGTGGAGTCTGTTCTTGACGACAAGAAATTTCTCGGCAAGCTTACTAGATGGATAGAATGACTGATTTTATAGACAACGGAAAAGTAAAGTATATTTTGCCCACCACATCAAATGCACTTAGACAACATTATTTCATAATTATTGCTGTAAAAATTACTCCTTGCTGAGAGAAACAATTAACATTACAAAGGTTTAGTTTGATACAATTTTTTTAATCAAGCATGACACACGCAATCAGTATAACCTCAAATTATCCTAAGTATTTTTCCTACAACTAATGTTTTATAATTAGAGTGTTTGTTTTTAGAAGATTATTACGTTCGCCTCAAACTCATTCGAGGATCAAACCCATCGCTTCAGCCTCAACTTCATGCTTTGCGACAATTTCTTGATAAATGGAATTAGTAAATTCGGAAATCTCCAAGAAAAAGTCCAAACCCAGTGATCCCTTTCGTCGGCAACGGCAACATTTTCTCTTTTTTGGGCAATAACAGCATCTGTTTCGCGGTTGAAGTTTTTCATGAGCTTCATCATCTGGGAAAACGTCTTTGAAAGGTGGCAAATCCCAATGATAGAAGTTAACACAGTAGTTGTAACAGATTTTGATCATGTCAAAAGACTCAACAGCGAGATTAATAATTTCCAGAGTCGTATCGTAAATCGTGTCAACATTGTACCACAAATCACCACATAGACTTTGCCAATATTCCAATTCCACTTCGTTGTCTGGAGCCTTTGGTTCTTTTTTGATGAAATCAAGCATGGCTCCTGTGATAGCTGTCAGTGTCGTTTTGATTGTCTTTGGCTCCTTCTTCTCAATGATAATTGATTCGACTTCAGCTACAAGTTCAGTAGCGCGATGAAATTCTCCAATTGTATCTTCAATGAGCCAGAGTTGACCAACCATAAATACTTTGTAAAAATACCAGCGGTCATCTACAGATAGCTCACAGAAATCAAACCAAGTTCTATCCAATTCACCTATTGAATAAATTAAATCGAACTTAGTATTTGTAGATGTGTATTGGTCCATTTGGTTCTGCTGCTTAATTTTATAAATTATTCTCACGTCGAAAAATGACGTTTCGTTCGGTCCACCGGATGCCAAAGAAATTATCATCTACGGGCTGTAGCTTCGGTTTGGCTTCATCTTTGTTCGTACCACCCTCCGTCTTGATACTCGCTGCATCCCCACAGTCATTTTGAAGGCAAAGTCCATCCTGGGACTTAATTTTCAGGTGTTCACGCTCCGGGCGTGGGATAAACTTATCCTTCGGTTTTGGTTTACTCAAGTGAGTTGGAGTAGGGAATCCATACATTTTCGCAAGATGTTCAATAATCCTTCTGCAATTACTTCGAGTCCGACGAATGATGGTATAAAATTTGACTGAATTTTCAATAAGAAGCCTTGCTTGCTTCACAACTTCTAGGAACGCGTTTTGAACGATTTCAAAGAAATAAGAAATCTTTTTTTCGCATTTGTCAGGATTGACGCAATATTGAAACGCAAAAGTAACGAGCCATATTCCACCACCAACTTTAGATAATTCGCTTGGGACACTGGGGTCTGGATAGCGGAGTAAATTCCTAGCAGCACTCACTCCTTTAGCAACAGCACGTGTATTGTCAGTCACAATTCGCAACAACCCAAAAAAATCCGTGCGGTCACTGCAATTCTTAATGTACCAAGCCCTTCAAAAAAATTTAGTTAATTTTTTGTGATTTAATATTGAGTTGAACATTTTAAGTTTTTTTACTTGAGTTTTGGCCCAATCAATTTGGCCTCTGGTTTAGTATTTGGTATTTTTAGCGAAATTCCTGCAGGTAGTGTTTCCTTTTTCTTAAATCGGAAGCAAGGAAGACGCCATCCAGTCCTGCAGGCCAAGCCCAAAAAAAAAAGACCGGGCATTTAAAGTTACATTATTTTACCATTATCATCTGAATTAAATTAAATTAAATAAATTGATTGACTAATTACACTTGAATAGATTCCTTCGATGGTGGCTGTGGTTGTTCTTCTGGAAATACTAGATTATACATTCCAGCATCCTTGTTATCAAAATGCATCTTGGTTAATTCTTTGGCCCTTTCCTTCAAACACATGATTCGTCTCTTCTCCTTAAGTTTCCCAAGTGGAACGTTCTCACGATTTTTTATCTCCGCTATATCCTCTGGACTCAGATCCATGTAGCAAACCTTGGCCACGAATTCATCTTTCGACATTCCGTAGTGATCCAAAGAATAAACACTCAACATTTTGAATCACTTCGGGTTATGGTTTGGATGCACCGTTATTTCAATTTTCGATATTCCTCGTTCGTGGAAAAACTCAAATAATTCGTCCTCAACAGGACACAGTGGGGACTGAACAAAGAAAATCACAACAATTGTGACAAAAAAACAAATAAAGAAGCTCCATAGTATCCAAAATTTTTGCAAAGCATGGAAAAAATATGAGTTTAACCTAATGTATGAATTGCTCATAATTTATATGGATGTTAAATGTT
>WJEZ01002605.1:0-13015 GCA_009869925.1 Thalassaphorura encarpata | reverse complement strand
ACTTCAAGGACCATTACAGCAGAATCTGGAATCTCCTAATCAAAAACAAGTTCAATTACCACCAATGCCATTACAGCAGCAGCCGCCGCAGCTGAAACAAGAAGTATCCAGACTTCAACTTCCTTTGCAGCATGAATTGCAACAACCATCACAGCATCAATCTCATCAAATATTGCCGCATCCATCACAAGTATTACACTCACCACCACAACAGACATTGTTGCGAAATTCGACAACCCCAGCTACTTATAATCAAAACTATGAAATTTCATTAAATCGTCCAACAAACTCATATTACCGTGAAAACTTTCAAAATTTGAATGATGGTGGACCTCCACCAAATATGACTCTACTCCCAGATGGGAACATTGTGAGCAGAACTCAAGAAACAAGTTTGAATTCATCAGGAGTTCATCATCTTCAACCCAACAACATTGATGGGAATATGTGTATGAGTATGAACAATAATGCAAATGTTGTGACAGTGTCAGCAATATCTGGACAATTTCATTCTTACACATCAACTCATCAGCAAAGTTGTACTACTACTACTAGTGCTGCTGAGTGTATGACGACGAGTCAATCAGGGAGTCTTCACGTTCAAGGAATTACCAATGATAATGGAACGGTCACGCTTCAGTACACCGTTTCGCATCCTTCAGTCGTGGACAGTGATGGAAATCATCATCTTCAGTTTGATGCGGCTAGCCAAGCTTTGTTTGATCAGACTTTGCTGAGTTTGCAGGTAATTAAAACAAATCAGTCCTTCAGGAATTGTTCATCATGGCTATGGCAGTATAATTTAAATTAAAAAATTTATATTTTATAGCAGGATCTCAATACTCCTCTGGCCTATCTCGGAGACTCCCAGGATGGAGATTCATTGAGCAATCTTCACTGTGAGACAAATTCTAGTCAATTAATCCCTTTCGAATTTCCGGTGGAAACTTCCGTTCCTGTTGTGAGTGGGGATACGAATACAAATATTCAGCACAACTTAAACTCAATCGTGGGCCATTCCTTGCCATCCTTGCCCTTGGAAAATTCTTCTCAGCAGCAGCAGCAACAGCAGATTGTACAATTTACAAGTGCAAATAGTCAGATGCACCAACAGGACATTGTTGATGGCGGCAGAGAAATTAGGAAAGACACACGAGGAATTCCTTCGTTAACTGAAACCAACAACGTGCATCATGATGCAGCCACCTCAATTGTAAAATTATCAACTGCCCGTGACACAGATGAAGTGAGAAAAATCCGTGAGTCATCCAGGCCAATCTCAGAAAAAATTTATAATGAATTAAAATCTCAAGAAAAGGCCATGAGATCACAAGAGTCAGCCAATGCAAAATGTGATAAAGTTAATCAATGTCAGTTTTGCTCACGTGCGTTCAAGAAGAAAAGTGATTTGGCTAGACATGCTCGGATCCATACTGGTGAAAAACCATTTCGTTGTCAAATATGTGGCAAAGTCTTTCGAGTCAAGTCTACGAGAGAAGCTCATGTCCGAACACATGTCGGTGGGAAATCAGTGTCTTGCCACATGTGTAATAATTTGTTTGCAACTAAAAGCTCTCTAAGAGTTCACATGAGACTACATGCTGGGGTCAAACCTTACCCATGCCCACATTGTGATAGATGGTTCCGAACGTCGGGACACCGAAAGGCTCATTTACAATCTCACATTAAACAGAGGAGGGATCAAGAAGCCCTTGCTGTGGCAGAGGCAGTCATTGCCGAGGATAAAAGTGTTGGTAATTTGCATCTCCAATTCGGCAATGACGATAATGAAATTATGAACAACAATCTCAATCTCACCCACAACCACAACAGTCAAAATCAAATCCTTGTCCTTCCTCCTGTTGAAACAATTAAGGATAAGACAGGGGCTGCATCAAGAGCTGTGGCAGAAGCTCAACAAGAATTGGATAATATTTCTGCTTGTCTGGCTGCTGCTGCATCAGCTGCAGATGGTTCAGCTGTTATGCCAAATCCCGCAGAAGCTCTCCATGTCCTTGGAAATGTTCAACTGACCATGGATGGGCCAACGATTCAAATCACTGGCTTAGATCTCAATGCTCTACAAATGGATGAAAATTTTCTACAAAATGTAGCCAACGTGATATTTATACCACCAACAGGTCCTAATGGAGGAACGGATTTAGGAAATGCACAAAATCTGGTTGTTCTTCCAGATCTTGGTGGAGATTTACTCGAAGGGAAGGATGGATTATCTCACTTAATTTCAGGCACGAATATGAATGATTTTAATGCTTTAACTACACCTTCTTCTGGGGATGTGAATGTGAATGACTATGTAATAACGCAGACTGAATTGGCGTTGGCCGCTGAGTTGGAACCCCTCGTAAATCCTGTTACGGGTAGAAGAGTCCCAGCAAATAAGACGTGCAAGTTTTGTGGAAAGACATTTGCTAAGCCAAGTTTACTAAAAAGGCATTTCCGCATCCACACAGGAGAAAGACCATATAATTGTAAATATTGTCCACGAACGTTCAGTCAAAAAAGCTCCTTAGATTCTCATTTGTATATTCATGGGAATGAAAGGCCCTTTGCTTGCCCATTGTGTGCTTTTAAGGCTGTGCAAAGGGCAGCTTTGAAAAAACATTTTTCGAGAGCTCATCCGAATAATTGGTCTCATTTTCCACTTTCTGACTCATCGGATAGGGAATCAATTGCAAATGTCCAAGCTTGACAAAAAACACGATAGGTAATTTAAATTGATACAGTGAACGTGAAAGGGTTGCAATCGAATTGAGTACGTGTATATAATATTAATTTGATATTTCTTGTATTATTAGTTGTTACAGAATGTTGCATTTTTTGTTCAAGTTCAGAATGACTCGGCTAGTTTAATTTCTAAACCTTAGGGTAGAAATTTCAGACTGAATGACCAACTGTGAATTTATTTTGCCGTAGGATGTAGTAAGTTTTTATTGTTAACACCTTTTTGTTGTTTTAACAAATAAGTATGCTTAGTATTTGACGATTTATAACTTACTATTTCTAAGTTTAGTTTAATTTGCCCAATGTGATATATGTAACCACCCGATGTGTGTTGACCAATAAAATGTTCGCAACTAA
This sequence comes from Thalassaphorura encarpata, assembly GCA_009869925.1. Classification (NCBI taxonomy): domain Eukaryota; kingdom Metazoa; phylum Arthropoda; class Collembola; order Poduromorpha; family Onychiuridae; genus Thalassaphorura; species Thalassaphorura encarpata. Next base: position 9,913 of record WJEZ01002605.1, on the reverse strand, counting down.
ATTTTTCGTATTTAGATTATTTCAAGTAATAAATATTTTTTCCAGTAATCAGAAAAAACTGATGAAATATGGACAATTAGAATTCAGCAGTAGATCGGTCCGAAGTCGCGCACTTTCTGATTTGAAATTTTGAATTCGGTGCCATTTGATCCAAGTATTATGACTCGATGAATTTCCAAATCCGAGTTTAAAAATTCGAAATCGGGTTGAAATCTTGAAATTGGACGTCAGAGAATATGACGATACATCTTAGAATGATTTAATTTAATTTTCTAGCTATTAATATTAGTAAAAAAGAAGAATAAATGAGTTGGTGAGAAACAAGGTGAGGTAAAGTTGGTGATTCTGTTGGCTGGGACTCGTGGCGTAGTCCTGTAATCCAGTGTCTAGGAGGCCAGAGTGTGTGGATGGGTTGACTAGAGGATCCACTATCTATGTTGGGGTTCGTTGATTGGATACCCCATCTAAGCCTAGCATCAATATGGGAACATTGTAGAAGTGCAATGCTTCCAGGTTTGTTAAGGAAAGGCGAACCGGGCCAGGGGGGTAATCCCAGCAGCCAAAAGCCTTCGTGTTGGGCAGTAGGGGGATCGTATCTGAGAGAGCTTCTTCATGGGTAGCCTCCGGAATACATCTGGACCACACTCTATTTTTGCAAAAATTAACCAGGCTTTTATTTTGCTTGTCTTTGTACATTTGTTTTGCATATTTGTCCCAATTTTACGTCCATCCATGATTATTATGAATAAAAATATGAGGGCCAAAGGTTCTGTTTCATATTAAACTAGTTCAAGATGTGACCCAAAATTGTACATTTGTTTTGCATATTTGTCCCAATTTTACGTCCATCCATGATTATTATGAATAAAAATATGAGGGCCAAAGGTTCTGTTTCATATTAAACTAGTTCAAGATATGACCCAAAAATAGACTATTCTAAAAAATTTCACCGAGTTGAAACAAAGTGTCTACGTCCATATCAAATTACGAAAAACGGAATGCAAAAAAACTCTATAAAATGCCTTTAACCGCTACCATTTTGTTGTACGTTATTTCTTCGAGCTATTTCTTTCTAGGCACGATATACATCCTGTAATTTTGGAAAAACTCATGGAATTCAGATTTTTTATCATTTTTTTGCTCGGATCGAAATATTCAAGTTTTTGACATGAATTTACTTGAAGTCAAGTTACGAATGATTTTTGTGAGTCCAATCATACAAATATTCTTTTGGACTCAATGTATTACAATTCAACTTGCAATTATTGCACGAATAATGCAACAACTTATTTCGAAACGTCAAAAGACGAAATCCTTAGTAAGGATTCCTTACATGCTGAAATCTGAAATGAAATAGTGTCAAATGATCAGTTGCCTGCACAACTATCTCAACTTCACTACAAACAAAATTGATCAAACTATCGAAACTATATGCCAAGCAAGCCGGGTCAATACAGTGGCAGTGATCAGCCGTCGATTTTTCCTCTTTCGTCTAGACAAGACGCTTTGGCAGTTTAATTTTCATTCTTCATTTGGGATTTCTCATTTAGAATTCAAAGAATAGTAAGTCGAATCCAAGACCAAGAGTATATTCGGCTGTGGTCGTCAGAATAAAATCTTGTCAAAATGCTCAATCTCAATGCTCAAACAAATGCGTACGGAAGCGTTTTGGATCAAAGTTTTGCCAGAAGCTTACCATTGCTTCCAGGAAACACTTTCAACTTCAATGTAAGCTAATGTTTTTCGAACTTTGTTATTTGTAGTTCAATTTACACTCATGAATTGATGATCAAATATTTACTAATGTACACCTAGGTTGGAGCGGATCGCTTTCATCGACCCCATTATTGGGGAATCACTCGAGAAGGGGTGAATGTTTTGAATTGATCGCGATGCTCCACATATCAAACCTGGAATCGGCGGCATTTATCCTCCAGCTTGGTGTCGTAAAGAGACTGTTCCAGAAACCGTCATTCATCCAAGGGGTCAGGGTCCAAGGGTTCCGAGTTGGGTTGCTTTCGACAGACAGGTATGGCCACATTGAAATTGAAATTTGTTAAAATTTAGCAATTCTAAAATTACACCTATTGCAGGTTCTACGCTTCAATGCTTATTTCCAAGAACCGATTCCAGAGTCAAACATGGAAACTTATCGTGTACACCATTGTAAGATTTTGTACTACCTGGAAGATGACACGTAAATATTTTTCTTCCTTTTCTCTACAGTTAGAAAATCCAATATTTAATTCTATGAAATGGTGAAATTTAATTTCTATGACAGAATGCATGTTTTGGAACCAACTACGTATAATTCTGGAACACCACAAGGGCAAATTATTCGTCGACATAAAATTGCAATGGAACCACCATGCCAAGATAGTTTCTACACTTTGGAACATCTCAATGTTGGATGTGAAATCACGTTATACGGGAAAACTTTTTTCATTGTTTCCTGTGATGCTTTCACTCGAAACTTTTTGAATCGTTTGGGAATATCTGTTGCGGAAAACATGGAAGCTCCACCAGACGTGGCCACAGAAAAGAAATTAGATGTAAGACAAAGACACGAAAAATCATTATAATCACTATCAATGTTGGATGTGAAATCACTTTATACGGGAAAACTTTTTTCATTGTTTCCTGTGATGCTTTCACTCGAAACTTTTTGAATCGTTTGGGAATATCTGTTGCGGAAAACATGGAAGCTCCACCAGACGTGGCCACACAAAAGAAATTAGATGTAAGACAAAGAAACGGAAAATCATTATACACTAAGCTGCCAATGCTAATGCTTTTATAATTTCTTCAGGCAACACGAAGCTTATTTCCTCGCAAACCACACCATAGTGTGGATACTCGTGGACCATTCCTTCTCCATAGTCGTCATGTTCTTCGATTTTGGTGTTATTGGGATGATCGCTGCAGTCTTTTTGGAGATTTGCGTGAATTTGTAATTCACTACTATTTGAGTGACAACACTATGGAGATTCGTGAAATCATCAAACCAAATTCCGGCTATGATGCTTTCCCTGTTTTTGCTCGCCGTGGAAAAATTCCAAAAGTACTTTAATAATTCGAAAAATATTTTTGAGATTCGTGAAATCATCAAACCAAATTCCGGCTATGATGCTTTCCCTGTTTTTGCTCGCCGTGGAAAAATTCCAAAAGTACTTTAATAATTCTAAAAATATTTTGACAACCTAATTATAAACTTAAATTTATCCGCAGGACCCAGGGAATTTAGTTCCACTGCCAGGAGTTGATACTCCTTTGACCATCCTCAATGTTTTTGGATCCATGTATGGAACAAAGAACAAGAAAGCACATTGGGCCGTTGATAATTTGGGATTAGGAGGTCGAAATGTAGAATATTACACTGATCGGGATTTGGCAATTGGAGCTGTCATAAATGCCTACGGGAGAGCCTTCATAATTGCTCGTTGTGATGAATTCACAAGGCAATATTACAAAGATAAATATGGCATGGGTATGTAATGCATTCGAAATTTAGTGGTGTACATAACTCAAGTGCTTTTTAAATTACAGAGGACTTTACTCCATTGGAATTGACTGAGAAACCGGTCAAACCGCCAAGGCCAGAAACACCGCCGTATACTGGATGGGGAACCGAAGAAGATTCTTTGGTCAGCTGGAGAAGTTTGGAATTAAAACCTTGTCTCCCTGATATGAGGAAATTTGCTGAAAAAGAAAAGTTTGTGCTAAAACTCACTATAACAATCTTGCCATTCGTTTAATCCAATTTATTTTTTCCACTAGGGACATTTTACGATTTCAAGCTGGATTTTATCACGCACTTCAAAGAGTTAATCAATCCAGACGATTCACGATTAATTACTACATGGCTGATGACACGATTCAAATATTTGAAAACGAACATCCAAATTCAGGATTGCCCAAGGGAAATTTCCTTCTCCGAGGTCGAGTAAAGAAGCCAGGATTTCAACCAGAAATCGGTGTCAAAGCTGAATACTACGAGCCAAAAGATTTCTTTGTCGGAAATGTACTTGAAATTAATAGCTTTCAGTTTCAACTTTTGAAAGCCGATGAATTTACTCTGTCTTATATGGAAAGATACAAGGAATTGGTAAAAAATGCATATTAATTTGAAATGCAATTTTTGTTAATTAATTGTTTAATTAATTGACAGTTCCCAGCCTCAAATGTGTGCACGTGCCTGAATAAAATTAGAGAAGCAATCGGTCCTCTCCAGGCTCAGGATGTGTTGCAGTGCTTTGCGCAAAATGACACTTGCCGACAAGGAGTCATCAGTCTTAGGGATTTCCGTGCTTTACTTTTGCAAATCTCAAAATGTGCATTGAGTGAGCATGAAGTCATGACCCTTGCTCGGGCTTATGCAGCTCATACCCCATTACCCGGCACTGACTTCCCTACACTCCAGTAAAAACCAAATTCAGGAAATTATCCATCCGTAAAATCACATCGAGTTAATTTTTTGAGCATTATTTGTCTAGATCAATTGTACAGACTGACTTGAGACGATTTAACTTTGACAAGGAACTCTTGACTCGAGTTGAGTATACTTTGCGCCATCATGATCCTTGCCGCACTGGAAAAGTTGACAGGGAAACATTAAGGGCAACTCTGAAAGGTATGTGCATTGAGTGAGCATGAAGTCATGACCCTTGCTCGGGCTTATGCAGCTCATACCCCATTACCCGGCACTGACTTTCCTACACTCCAGTAAAAACCTAATTCAGGAAATTATCCATCAGTCAAATCATACAGAGTTAATATTTTGGGCAATATTTTTCTAGATCAATTGTACAGACTGACTTGAGACGATTCAACTTTGACAAGGAACTCTTGACTCGAGTTGAGTATACTTTGCGCCATCATGATCCTTGCCGCACTGGAAAAGTTGACAGGGAAACATTAAGGGCAACTCTGAAAGGTGCAAAACTTCCAATCGTCAGAGAAGTCTTGGACTTTATGGTTGACAAGTGAGTTATATCATCAGATATTAAAATTTGACTTGACTCATGTGGTTTCGAATGGAATTCTAGGTTTCCACCTGGAGATCCATGTAATCGTGTGGATTATTGTGACTTGGTCAAATTTCTAGATTGGGAGGATAATCCTGCACCTACTGCCAAACCAGCAGCTATTCAGTGCATGATGAAATGGGTTGAGCCTAAGCCCCCAATGAAAATATTTTGTGTCAATTACAAAGCATTCTTGGATGACATTTGTCCAAACATTAAATGTGCTTTGCCTTCTGTATGCTGCTGTTGTCCTGAGCCTTGCCCTCAACACAAGACATGTGGGAATCAAGGTCAAGGTGACCAACAAGGGTATTGCCCACAACAAAATTCCCAAGAGGATCAACTCCCAGAATGCCCACCTCAAGAGCCCATTACAGTCTATGTGACCCCATGCATGACAATGAAAACTGGTGGTGGAAAAACTCATAAATGTGCTCCTGATTCTCACAAATGCAATGCTGACCCGAGTGAAATACCCATCACATGCAATATCTCCACAGGTCCGACTGGACCTCCAAATCCTAATCCACTTCCACGTGGTAGCTGTGCTTCTTCTTCCCCAACTACAGAAGCTACCTGTGGTTCTTAACTTTTAAAATAAAATGCCAATATCTCTCAAAACAATTCACAACCAGCTAAAAACAGCTATAAAAACCAAATGTAATGACCTCACCCAACAAATGAATAAATAAAACCGAACTAAACTAAAACCTGAAAGACTTCAAGTTTGGAAACCGAAATTTTCTAGATCTAATTACTGATAACTGCCAAATTTTAAATTTATTTAACCTGCTTGTGATTCTAAATTTACAGAATAAAATGTAGGGGAGGTGATTCAAATTCAACGATCAATAATTAAATTAGACTACAAAGAATTAACATTAGAGGAATATTACTTCTTTCGCTGAGGATGGCCTTCAGTTTTCAATTATCGTTTGCCCGACTTGCTCAATGATGTGCTTTGTTGTGAAGCCTTGCTCCCTGACATGACAATATATGGCATATGTGTTGATTTCTGCCTTTGTTGAAGCAACTCCAATGTCCCCAAGGGTGTATCCGTCGAGTTCATATGCTGCATGAGCTGTAAAATTAAAATATGATATGTCAAGCCTTGAGAAATAGTAAAATTATTCAAATATTGATTTTACCTTCTCCTGTTGGAACTTGCGACGTTTCTTATCAATTTTATTCTTTCCAGAACCTTTTCCATGAAACTTGTGAGAGAGTAGTCTGAAGGCTTCTTTAGCTGGAATCGGCTTGCCATCTTCATCAATGTATTCAAGTTTGAAATCTGGTTTATAATTTCCTTTCTCCTTGAAATCCGTTGTTGGCCCAGAGTACATGTCTCTTTTGCTCGGTGTTCGATCATCTTCGTAGTTTTTATCTCTCGATTGAATAATTTTTCGCTTGAAGATGTTTCATTTTTGGAGCTGCAGATGGTTTTAATTTTTCATGTTCAAGATAGCCTTTTTTCATTGCAAGTTTCAAAGCTCCAGCAATTCCAGGGCCTACTTCAGGTTCTTGTTCCAAAATAGGGGCTTTCTCCAAGTCGGGTTCCCGAGTAATGTCAACAGGTGCCTCATCTGTTGATACAAATAACATAAAATTAATAAGTGTTCGTAAATTATAAAAGTAGCCAAATTGTAATACATACCGATTTCTACAGCATTCCATCTGCCCCGCTCTTCGATTTCTTCCCGAGAAGCTTTCCTTTCTTCGGTCTCAAAATCCTGTAATTAAAAGTTAGTTTTCTTTTACAAAATGAAAGAATATATAATATTAAATCCAAATCAATAATTTTCTTACCATTTCTTCATCGTCATAAAGATTTCCACCATCAACGCTAGGAATATCACCAAGTGTGCGACAGAACTCAGCAGTTGCGTGTAAAACAATTGATCCGCCTCCACCATCCTGCTCATCACGCCCGCGTTGGTGAACCATATCAGCCATCTGATTCCGAATAAAAAAAATCATTCTTTTAAGCTGTCAATGTCAGTTTGTCGCATTATCATAGACCAATTCCACAAATCTCACCTGCTCTAATGTTGGCTTAGATGCCTTCTGTTGTTGTTTGAATTTTCTAGCTTTGCTCAATGCTAGCTGGAAGTCCAAGTCGCCTTCGTCTTCCAATTTTATGTCCGATACATCAACTACTTGGGCTACAAATAAAAAATTAAATTTCAAAATTACCAAATTACCAAATGCTACTTTCTATTCCTAAATTCACAACATAAATGAGAGTTTGGTCTTACATCTTGGCAAGTCGTCGATTTCCAAATCAATTTCCATATCTTCCGGTTTCAACTTTTACTTTCACATCAATTTCGGATGCAGCTGCATCCACTTGGTCCTTTCTTTTCCTAGACCCCATATCTTTATGATTAGAAGATGAAGCGGCTATTGGCAGACTTTGCAGTAAATCGTCAGCCTTCATCACTTTTCTTACTTTTTTCACCTACAAAATTTAAAAGAAACTTATTATAATTACTAATGTTATTTCATCGCATTGTATATTTCCATAATTTGAACTTGCCTTCCTCTTGCGTTTTTTGAATGTCATTTCATCTGCTGTGTAAAAATCTGAAGCCAGTTGTAGAGCGGGTGATTCTATCGTCTCCAGAATCTTGTTAGCTTTTTGCATCTTTGCACGAATCATTGCTTGTCTAGCAGCTTCAGATGTGTTCTCTCCTGTGGGTTAGCAAATTAAATGTGTTTTAGGGTGGAAATATTCAAAATTAATTATTAAAATTAATCATGTCGACAAAAATAAGTTACGAACCTATGACAAACGTTTTCTTTTGTATCCCTTTGATTTCCTCATCGTACTTTGACAAAACGCCAACCTCCCTCAGGTTCCCCTGCTCATCAAATGTCGCGTCCTCAAACGCATTGTATCCATGCAATTCGGGTCGCATTTTCCTATCCTCCAAATTCTACAAAATCAAATAAAAACCATAGTTATATTTGATGTCATACAAATTATAAATTACTAAACAATATATTTGCATATTTTCAACTTACCTTTTCGAATTTTTCGTCATCAATCATATTTACGTTGACAAGAACATCGTCTTCCTCATCCAGGACACCTTTGTCTTGCAGAGTCATAATGACAGAGGAACCTTCGCCAATACGATCCTGAATGAAATAAAATTATTAATAAAGAAATTTAAAATGTGAAATAAAAATTCATTCTTGAAGATAACTTACCTGTGCATGTAAGACCTTCATGCCCTTTAGATCTTTAGCACTGTATGCATTATTCTTGATTCTCTGAAATTCACTAGTTACTAAATCATCCACTCCAAATTGTTCATCTAGATCTTGCAATGCTTTTGCCTAAATAAAATGAAACAGTTGAGGAACTGTCCAATTCTTTGATAACCATACGAAAAAGATTGTTAAACTTACCCTTTTCTCTGCAAGTGCTTTTTCACTAGCAAGTTTTTTAGATTTTTCGACCCATTGGGCTGCACCACCCTCATCATCCGAATCAGCCAAGCCTTTTGTGGATAACAATTTGTTTTCCAAACGTCTTTTCTCACGCTGATTTTGAATTCGATCCCGAATTTTGTCAGCTTCTCTTTGCTTGCCAATATTATCTGAAATGATTGGAATTCGTTTTTAAAACATTTTGTTTATTTCCAAAAGGTAAACGCACTACTCACCTGCTGGAGCATGCACAAATTCTTGTGACTCTTTCCAAAATGTTTGTCCCTCAGTTTCTCTCTCCGCCTTGATGCGATTCAACGTTTCTTCATCAAAGTCATCATCACCAGCTTCTCCCTCTTCAGTTTCTTGAGATGATGCAGCAGCTGCTGGAGGAGGTTTCGGACGACTTTGTGGGACAGCATCAATCTGAAGTGGTTTCAGGCCTAATTTGAGTCTCAACTTGTTTGTCTCATCAATGGAAAGAGAAGAATCTCCTCCAGCCCCACTACTCCTGACTGGAGGTGATGGTGAGCGGGTTGGAGCTGGAATTGCTTTAGGAGAAGCATGTCTTGCAGTTTTGCCAACAGGGACATCAGAATCTAAAAATATAAAGAGAAGCATGGTCTGAGTAAAAGATTTTTCCATTACTACTACAAAATGGTAGTTCCTCTTTTACAAACTAAACTAAACGGAAATGTAATCTATTGTAAGAAAGTTCTAAAAAGGTCGCGCGTTGTATCGCTTCACGGACCAAAGGCTCTATCTCTCACCTGCTCAACAAGCCAAGATATAATCTGGGATTGGGAATCCTCGAATCTTCTATCTGAAACAAAAACAAAACGTACAGAAGTAACTTTGCAAGCTGCAGCGGTATATATGTTAACCCAATCAGCAATGCGCACAGTTGTCTTTCATGTTTATAACTACCTCATCCTTGATTAGACCCTCAGACGTCAGACCCTATACCTAAGAGGACTGGCTGGATCGAATGAGTAAACGTCAAAAGTCAAGAATTTCCTAATCTATTCTATTTCTAGTAATTTTCTGCTGATAAACACCTTACCTTCTGAACCCGAATGTTTTCTTTTGCTTTTATCCTTGTGTGATTTTTTCTTATGAGAATGTGATCGATCCTTTGACTTTTCCTTTTCACTCCCACGAGTTAAATCCACTAATGGGGGAGATGAACTTGCCGTCGCCGAAGGTAGAAGAATTGGACTACGGCTCATATGCTTCCTCTTGTGCTCTTTAACCTTCGACCTTTCTTTAGAGCGATCTCGATCCTTCTCCTTGTGTTTTTTAGAACCACCCATTTTAAGCCAGTTAAATCAAACTTTTTGAACGATTTATAGCAGAAAAATACAAGTCGGTCACGGCTTAAAGCGTTGTAAACACTTTGTGAGTTAAAAATTGGATCGGGCCAACATGTGATGTGATTGGGCTGGGCGGCTTGT
>WJEZ01002604.1:0-13021 GCA_009869925.1 Thalassaphorura encarpata | reverse complement strand
CAATCCTGATCTGGGGATGGAGGAGGATCGTCGTGAGGAGGTCGAGGGTGGGGAGGTTGATGTTGCAGTAAGTATTTTAGCTTAATTTTTAATTCTAGAATTAATTGTGTCAAGTATTTAATTTTGCCTATTGTATGTTACAGGAGCCTGAGCTTAATTGGCCATATGATCCAAATGAAGCCGAGGATATCTGGAATAGAATGGTCGTTGGCATTCAATCTTGGAGGCCTGCGCGTGAGCCTCAACCTGAACCAGAGCCAGTCGGAAATCCTGCCGCGGTCAGTTTTGACCAAATGCTTTTGAATATCCCAGGGATTTGGGCGGAACGTGAACCGGACCCTCCTGAACCCGAACCCGATGCTGATGAGGTACTTTGGGGTCAAATGGTTCTTGGCATCCAAGGTTGGGGGCTTCCACAGCCAGAACCTGGTCACGATGTGAATAATAACATCATTGAGGTTGAGGTTGAGGACGAGGCTTGATTGGGAGTCAATATGAAAATGGTAATGAGAATACGAATTATGAAATGAATCTTTACGTTTGCAATACTTTATAATTTTATTTCCTTCCTTTGAATCCAGCCAACAACGCCATGTTTGGAAGCCCATACTCTACTGCCCAATCCTAGTAGGGAGACGATGGTTGGTTACTTCAGGAGCTGCAATGTGGGCTTGACATTTGACCAACGTCATCATGCCTTGGTTTGTGTCTGATGCACTTACTCATGATTTTCATGAACTATTGGACAAAATGAGCGACGTAGACAAACCCATTCTGAATAAATTGGCTCAAAGATAGAAATGATTTGTGAAATCGGACAAGTAAGCATATTTCATATTGATAAAGAAACCTGAAGATATATCGATTGGATTATTTCATAACTTTGTTATTTTTTCCTATTTTCAAGGTGGCGTGTCATAGCTGAGATATTTCGGACATTTCATGGATTACACGAAATTAAAAAGGCTGACCTTTAAAAAGGCTGACTGCTTTGGACTCATCTTGTGGCATTAAGGATTCTGAAGCTGATACGGTTTGTGGGCTCAAAATTGGATCAGCTGAAGAAATTGGTTAAAAAGACCCAGGTTGGATGGTCACGGAAGAACACGATCTTTTACAATGCCCACAAGAAAATCTTTCATACATAATTCGACTCTCAGTCCTTGAAGTCATTTTGTTTAGCCGTCCTGTTTTTCTGTTTGCCCCCTAAGCAAATAATATTTTGGGCCAAGCCGGGCGCTAAAACCAAGTCAACTGCATGGCCAACGACAGAAGTACGGAGACGGATCAAGAAATTATAAATCGTTTCAACAATCACTAAGAGAAGAGAAACTCGTCCTAAGAAGGAATACTTGAAGTAATTACAGTTCAAAATTAAGCTGTAGGTAAAATTAATTGATATTATATACGAACTGTGTGTGAGTGTGAACAAACAGCATTAGTGAAAACGCGTTTACGTTACATGTCAAAGTGGATGTGGATATTTGGTATTTAATTTTTTGGTAAGAAATAAATTAAATACTCATAATATTTTATTTATGCACATGTTCAATATTTATACAATGATTTTAGAGGGATCAAAATAGAGAATTGAACCCACCAGACTAAAAATGGACACAAACCAAAGGAAAATGAAGAAGAATCGGGTCCGGTCCAAGCATTCATTGCCGTCGCTAGAAACATCTTTTGAAAATGCTTCAGTTCAAAGCACGGCTAAACGACTAAAGATATCTTCTAAGGATACTACTGCAGGCATTGGAAAAAGCAAAGTTACTTCCTCTTTGCCACAGGAGGATTCAACGGTTGATGATGAAATTGAAGTTCTTGGGGAAGAAATCGAATTTGTAGATTTAGCAACTCCGCCTTCATCTCCACCGCCACTGCCTTCACCTTTCGGCTTCTCTGAAGAATTTTTTGAAGAATCAGGAACGCCGACAGAAAAGAAAGCCAAAGCCAAGAACCCAATTAAACCATCCGAAGAGAAGGAGGAAGATATTCCAGTATTCAAAGAATTTTCACCTGGGATAAGTTATCGAAAATTAAATTCAACTACGCTTCTCCTGGCGATTTTGGAAGGGATGGAACTTTATTTTAGTGGCAAATGCTTCCTTAAGGTATTGAAGGGGAAAATTGGAGTTTGTGGATATGAGTGGAGTTCATCAGATAGGGAAAAACGACTTGTCTTGAGTTCAAGAGGCTTTAGCCAGTTGTCCATTCAAGGTTTGGCTGGAGAAGAAGACACCGACGCCATGGAAGTCGAATTAGAGCTGAACCCTGACCCTGAAATTCCAAGTTTAGTTTCGCAGGAGGAATTAATGACAATCCATGGCTCTGTGTTTCTTATGGAAGGCTTTGAAAATTCTTGGATTCGAGGAATGCGAAAATATTGTTTAGATGGGGAAACTCTGGTTGGATCAGAAATTACTGGCATTACAACCAAGAAACTTCCACCAAGAAAAATGTTTGGAAAATCCTTTGGTTTTTTATTTTCAACTCCTAAGCAAATGCTCGAAAATCGTTTGTTGGTCGAACACGAGACTTGGGGAACTTTGTTGGATATGGTTCGGGATTCCAACTCAGAATTTGCAGGAACGAAATTGGCCATCTTTGGAGGAAAAGGTGCTGGAAAATCTACTTTTGCTCGATGGATGACAAATAAAATTTTAAGTACATCGAACTGGAGTTCGGTCATTTATATTGATCTGGACCCGGGACAGGCAGAATTTACACTTCCAGGTGTAGTGTCTGTTGTCCATGTCAAAGAACCTGTGCTAGGACCTAATTTTTCACATTTGCAACAACCTCTCTTGTAAGTACACATTTTATAATAGCGATGTTACGATGCCTTAATGACAATTTTTCATTTCACTAAACTTTCAGATCCATATTTCTGGGAACAACAAACGTAGTTGACTGTCCGGAAGCCTATGTTCTCGCAGTGACACAAATTAAGGAGTTTTTGATGAACAGTGCTGAATTTCGTGATATGCCATGGGTTATCAATACAATGGGTTTCGTTCGGGGTAAGAAATCAACATTATTCAAGTCTTCTTGGTCTTGAAATTTTATTGAACTAAATCAATTATAAATCGATTTTGTTTATTTGTTGTAGGAATCGGTGCAGATCTGGGGATGGAAGTGATTCACTTGTTTCAGCCCACGCATGTCGTCCAGATACAAACAAGCAATGCTCGGAGGAATTTTGAGTTTGAATTGGACCATGCTGTTGTCGGCCGATATGCCAGCAGCATTGGTAATTCAACGACGGATCTACCTGAATATTTTTTCTTTGAAATTGAATCAGCTTGTGACAGTACAAGTACAGATGCGGATCATCACTCGGCGAACCAGTGGTAAACTATTTGATTTTATTTACTGCAAACTATGTATGTTCAAATTGATCACATTGTTGTATTTATTTATTTTAGGGGAGCGAAACCTGGAGACTTGAGAAATAATGTGATCATCTCATATTTTGCTGACTTGATTGGGAAATCAGACGACAATACACTCAATTCTGTCATTCCCTACAAGTAAGTCAATAGCAATAGTCTTCACACTCTTAATTTTGAAAATATCCTATTAAAATGATATGAATTTTACATTTTAGCATTTCCTTGTCCAACGTGACCCTTGGAGTTTTACCCACTTCGGAACCATTGCAGAAGAAAGGCTTGCTAAGAATTATCAATGGGAGTCTTGTAGCCTTGTGCTATCAACCACGACATTCAGACCTTGACCAAGATTCTAAGGGGATTGAGACTTTCACAAATTATCAGAATTGCCTTGGATTTGGCCTTGTCAGATCCATTGACGAAGAAGAAGGAATTTTACATGTAATTACTCCTGTCCCCGCTGAAGTTTTGGAAGAAAAGGTGAATTTTGTGATTGGTGCTGGTAAAATTGGAATTCCTGAACAATTATATTCGATTGACGCTAAGGAGGGAGATGGACGAGAAATTCCTTATTTGATGAATAATCGAAAATCAGGCTCACAATTGCACAAGGCCACTTCTACGAACTTTGTTCCAAAGCGTATGAGACACAGTGTTTTACAGAATTCTTTTACATTTTGAATTTGAGTTATCAGTTTTTGGAATAAAAAACTGACAGTAAAATTAATTGAGTGGACGTCTAACTTCAAAATATTTTCATAATATCTCGTCATTGCTAATCTTTATTTTATTGTTTAATTAGTAAATTGAAGAGTAGAAATAATTAAGAAATCCTATAAAAATAAAAGTATTTGAAATAGGCAGGACTAGGTAATTAGCAGGATCGGGTCCTATCCTATATTATTAATTCTTAAATTCAGAGAAATAAGACAAGAATTAATGCTAGACAAAATTAGTATTCTTTTCTTGGTTAGATAAAAATTCATACAGGTACTTCCAATTCCAATCCATTTTCTTTCCTTGTTTGGGAGATTCCCAATAAATTAAAACTAATTGCCTGAATTAATCAAGCTGATGCTGCCGGCCATTCATTTTTGACACAAGATTGCATGAATTCAGTAATCATAGCAGGGAGATTCGGAACTCGACAGATGTAACAATGAGCATCGATGAAATTGAAACCAGTGAATTTCTTGAACTGGGTCGGTTTTGCCTTGTCAGATCGATGTCTTGTTGCAGTCTCGTGTAGCTAAAATTAGAAGAAATTATTTTAATTCATACGGGCTTATTTAGCACCTGAAATCTTATTCTTATTTTGTAAATTCACTTACTCTGCGTCCTAATCTGTATGGAACCACGGTGTCGTTGTACGCATGAAGAATTAAGATTGGAATGTCAATGTTTTTAATGTGGACGTCACTTTCGAAGGAAACATCGTTATTTTCCAACGCACTTCCAAAACACCAGTCGAAACAAGGCCAGAATTTGTAAATCTGTGTGAAAAAACGGCTCAAATTAGTCTTAAAATATGATAGTGGAAAATTAAGAAAAACTTACCATTGTGAAATGAATCGATTTAACTTCATCCTTCATGTTGGTAAACGGAGCTTCCAAAATTAAACCAGCCAGTGGATCAATCGATTTTCCATTCTCCAGACAAAGTTTTGACTACCAAATGTGTAGAAATTCTAAGCAAATATGTATTAATCAAATGATTATTTCTTCCAAGATTTGAACATGCATTGAAAACTCACCCAGTTCCCAAAGAATGACCCCAAAAGAAAATCGGTGCAGAAGGCTGTGGTCCAAGAATTGTACGTAGCCAATTGTAAACTAAAAGTGAATCTGACACAACTCCAGTCTCGGACGGTAGAATTGGAGAAGAATCCGCGAATCCTCTGTAGTCAAAAGCAATTACATGGCAATTTCTTTGCTGCAATAATTTGTAAAGTTCAATTCGGTGACTCGTGGCTCGGGTTCCAGAATTCCCATGGAAGTAAAGGAAAATTGGTTTTCCGCTATTCTTTAAAGCATCTTCCCAGTACTCGGCGGTTTTGTCTTTTGAATTGGCAGCCAGAGATCTTGGCAAAATGTGCCTGTGAAGTGAAAAAAATTAGTATAATTTGCAGAAATTAATTAGTTGCTCATGATGTCAAAGTCTAATTACCATAAACCAATTCGTACACTATTTTTGCCTGAAGAGTCCAAGTAAAAGTTTCGTCCACCAATTATTTCATGAACTGAAGGATCGTAAAAGTTTCTCCGATGTCGGGAAAATGAAACTACAGGACAGGCAGAAAAATAATTAATTTAGATCCGAAAGTAATTAAAACGAATGGACATACTTACACAAATGCATGAAAATTCATGTGTCGCTGGACGATTGCACTAAATCGGAATATGAATGGAATTACAAAATAAGTAATCAAAGAAGCCCCTATTAGTCCCAAGTACAGGCTGAAATTACTCGAACCCCTGAATACAAAAAAGTATAAAACCCAATCAAAATTAATCATAAACTCTCAAAACCGTTGATTTTCTCACAATTTATATAAAAGCAAATTAACCTGCTCTCCAAAATCACATCATCTTCCTCGCCAACCAGTGATTCTGTTAGATTTTCAATCATTTCTGCTGCGATTGGGTCAACCTGAATGAATTTAATGGTGTAATTAATGTAAACAAATCATTGCGAATTGGGTAGGCTGAACTTAAATCATTAAATATTAATTACGAAAATATTGTTGAGTAGTAATAGTGGTAGTACTTGAAATATTTCTAGCAGTAGATGTAGAAATTAGCTTAGCGATGCCGATGCGATAAGAAATGAGAAGTTTTAAATTATAATTTGTACTCCTTACCACAAAAACTTATTGAGCAACTTAATACTGACTTTGTACTGGATTAAATTTAGGTCGCACAGGTAAAATTACACCGAACCGAATAAAACGCAGAACTTTCACTTTCCGTAAATCTGAATTTCGGGATACAATCCGCGCTTGAGAATTTTACCCGTCTGTATGTTTGTGTAGTAAAATACTTTGCCAAATACCCCAATACGTAAAACTTGTGGAGAGGAAACGACGGATACGTGGTTTATCATCGTTTTATTTTGTTGGTTGACCTACAGTCCCAAACCCAACTTAATTTAACTTGAAATTTTGGATGATTCCATTGATTGAATGGGCAGGAAATGAATATGGTCATGGCATGACATGACATGTCGTGTACGATGTAGAGTAGAGGTCATCAAAATTAAACACAACTTTAATCTAATATCAATAGCTGCTGCCCAGCACGTCAATCAATTTGGACTACTGATATGGCTTAGCTTACGGTCAATATTTGTTTTTGGATACAAATAATTCGGCGATGAATAATATTTACAGTGTGCACGGTCTAAAATTGCGATTAAAGGAGCATGCATAGTGGAAGTAAACAATATTTTGCATATGTTTTACCCAATAAGAAAAAAATGAATGGGCTTAGACCATGTCAAAATTTCTAGATAAGCTCTGCAAAACATTTCATGGATGAAAGTTTTCCAATATTTTAAAAATTTTAATAATAAACTTACTTTTATGAAGTTAACCCCCGTTGGTATAATTACTGTAAATAAAATTGAGTAGTTTTCCGTCACTTAATTAGTCTTATTTTTGGAGCTGGAAGGAGGCACTGGCACTAGACACCAGAAGTGAAGTGAATTGAATTAACGGCAAATAGCACTTAACGAGGAAGCGAAGACGCAGAGTAATCAAGAAATGATTAGGCTTAGCCACGAGCAGTTGATTTCATCAATGTTTCTTATAATAGGCCCAATTGTTCTTTCCTTAAGGCACAGTTCAAGCTCTTGAGTCTCAAGGTTAATTCAGTTGGCTGAAGAGATGTAAGTAAAGTAAAGTTTGCTTTGCACGCCTTTCCGTGTTTTTTAGTTTGCAAATTGCGAATGCAATATGATTGCCCAGCAAGACTAGCGCTGGTTTATATAATAAACTTTTATCAGGTATCAGAAAAAGTTTGAGACTTTGCCTTCCTTACTGATTCAATCTGAATGACTGAATCAGACCAGATTCGGACTTTGTACATTTGTACACACATTTTCCTTGCATAATTTCAATTTAAGTTAATTAAATTTGTATTAATGATATGATTTTATTTATTAGAGAGAGTGTGTCCATGTTTACTGTAAACACATCCGCTTGAATCTTATCGATCAATTACTGATTACTTGCGTCTTTCGCTTCCAGCCGGACATAAGGCAAGGCAGCTATGATACGACGACATAGCTTATCCATTAAAAATTGACAATTATGACAGTTTACCAGACAGATCCGCTAAGGAAATGAATGAGTAGATTTTAATGACTCTCAATTTGATGATGTTAGGTCAAGTTCAGTTCATTTTAAAATTGGAGGATATATAAACCTTTATTGTAAATAGGGTAGATTAGAGATATAATTTTAGCAATCCTGGCATGCATATGATGCCCTTGTCAGCTTTAGCTTGAAGATTCTGCACAATATTTAACATATTTAATTCTAACCTGACTCTACCTGTCAATTAGCTTCTTCCTAATTAAAAATGAGCTTGATATGTTTTAGAAATCAGGGAATGTCAAAAAGCCAAAGCCGGAATGAAAACATACGCATCTAGCGGGCAAGTGCTTTCCATAAAGGTCATAGTGGTTTAAAATATCATCATAAGTGATTCAGCATAAGAAACTAAGCAAAGTATCAAAATTTTGACGAGAATGCATAAAATTGGTTAATTCTCTTACTATTAGAAGTATTGAACCAATTCTAACTAGAATTTCTTGTCATTACTATTGAAGACATGCTTGAATAAATTGATCAAGGTTGATTTGGTTTCCATATTTATGATGTTACAGACATGCATCATCAACACTATTTTCAGGTTTAATAGACAATTAGCCAAGCTTGCTGGCAGAAACGAACACTCAAGTTTTGGCAAATAAAAAATTAATTATACGATAAGATAATGACGTTTATCGTATCAGTTTGCTCATTAATTTCCGTGCGTGCTTAACTTGTGTTACAACACTATACGGAGTAAATTAAATCCTAAAAGATCATGATTCGAAATATCGCAACTATTAATTGTCCATTTCTGATTCTGGTAGGATTAGCGTTATCCATAGTCACGACGGCTACTGTTGTGGTTCCATGGCATGAAGAAAAGGTAAAAACTTTGATTTCTGGTGCAACTAATTTAACCGACATTTTGTAATGCTTTGCCCAATACCCCGATGTATAAACTAGAGAAATGAAAGGTATAAAGTTATTATTATTTTATTTTGTTGACCGACGTCTCAATCTCAACTCTGTTTCAATTACTGAGAGATTTTTTTGACTGAATGGTCGAGAAATTAATTTTAGATACGCATGACATGACATGCCAATTTCGCCAAATTAGCAATACCAAATTAATGGAATTAATTAACAAAATTAATTTGCCAAACACTTTTTCTTAGTTTTCTCATGAATTGAAAGCATTATCACCAGATGAGTTGAGATATTTTGCGGAGATTAATGGCCCTTCATTGGAAGGATTTCTTGATCCAATATTGAAGATTCGACTTCCTGGGTCTCAAAATCACAGCGATGTCAAGGAGGTTATTATTAGCGAAATATACACCAATACTATATGGAAGGAATCAACCATAAGCGATAAGCCATAGGATTAACAATTTTATTTTGTGCAGTTCATCATTAACCAAATGATTAACCTTGGGTGGGACGTGGAAACAGATGCTTTCGAAGATGTGACGCCGTTTGGAATTTCTCCATTTGAAAATGTGATCGCAACTTTAAATCCTAACATATCTAGGAGGTAAATTTGTTGATACTATTTTAGAACTTTTATTCTAACTTTATTTTTAATAGGTTAGTCCTGGCTTGTCATTACGATTCTAAAAACTTTACTGGATTTGAGTTTATCGGAGCTGTGGATGCAGCCGTGCCTTGTTCCATGCTATTGCACATGGCATCAGCTTTAAAGCTTCAATTCGAAAACCACCGAGAGAATTCATCTCAACCCGTAAGTTATCATTAACCAAATGATTAACCTTGGGTGGGACGTGGAAACAGATGCTTTTGAAGATGTGACGCCGTTTGGAATTTCTCCATTTGAAAATGTGATCGCAACTTTAAATCCTAACGTTTCTAGGAGGTAAATTCATGGACATTATTTTAGTGAAACTTTAGCTTGAACTCTATTTCAATAGGTTAGTCCTCGCATGTCACTACGATTCTAAAAACTTTACTGGATTTGAGTTTATCGGAGCTGTAGATTCAGTCGTGTCTTGTTCTATGCTATTGCACATGGCATCAGCTTTAAAGCTTCAATTCGAAAACCACCGAGAGAATTCATCTCAACCCGTAAGTATCCAATTCATTTTCTTTGACGGTGAAGAAGCGTTTCGATACTGGACACCAGATGATTCGATTTATGGGGCAAGACATTTGGCTGTCAAGTGGGAAGGAACACCGTATCCTGAAGGAAACACAGATAATACTAACTGTTTGCATAGAATGGTAAGACATGACAAATTAAATTAACAACTTGCTAAAAATTATACTAAAAACCTAACATTACCCAGGATATGCTGCTACTCCTTGATCTTCTTGGGTCACCATTCCCAAGATTTGTCTCACTTATCAATACGACGGATCATTGGTATACAGAACTTCACAATGCAGAGGTCACACTCAGAGGGTCAAACTATTGGTCAGGGTCCACAACGTCTTCCCTGTACTTCCCCCTCATCTTTACCCCACTAATTGTTGAGGATGACCATGTACCATTCCTGACCCGTGGAGTTCAAGTCATACATATGATAACTCAGCCATTACCTGCTGTTTGGCACACTGTAAGAGACACAAAGGCTGCTTTAGATTTTGAATCTATTGATAATTTGAGTCGAGTATTGCGAATATTTGTTGCGAAATACATACACCTTTCTACGTTGCAATAAATATATGTATTGTTGCTGCACTAATAGTTCTGTTTAAAGCTTTTAGTTTTAGTTAATTATTGTGACTATTCAAATTCATGCGATAACAATTATCCTCGTGTGGTCATTTGGTCTAGTCAATGATAAATACAATTACCATGAGTGAGTCATAGTCTCAAGATAAACTAATTAGTTCTGATCTTAAACAAATGCAAATCAAGCTTTTCTAGAATATTCGCACATCGTTTCACGTACTTTCCGATTCATTATGTTCAAGCGGCGAAGTGATGTTCTTGAGTGACTAGTGACTAGCAAACTGCAAGCGGCAGAGTTTGCAAATTCACCCACCTGTCTAAACTAAACTTTGACTTTCATTTAAATTTTTAACCTTCAATATTCCCAATCACCACAATAGTGAGTGCTGGCAATTGTTCAATGACATCGTGAAATCGCATAAAATGCACATTCTCCGACCTCACATATTTACGAGTTCCTTTAAAATCTACATATTATGTTTGCGATGATGGCTAGATTACGTAAATATCATACTGTGCAAAATGAACTAGAACAGGTGTAACCTTTACCACAAAATATGCAATACACCAAGCCAAAGCAAAGCCAAGTATAGCATGGCAATCCGTCAGGAGTCGTAGCAAAGTGAAAAGACTTATTACAAGAATATGGAATTGCGATATGCAGGAGAGGCAGGAAGGAAATAAAATTTTCCACCCGTATGAGTACGGTAAAAGAATGCGGATATGATACAAGACCACACAATTCACAATAATATTACGGTATGTTAGTTGTTTCTGAGTTCTGACATTATTTTTCCATTTTCAGGTGGCCATTTACATTGCACATGTGATGAAACGGTCCTTAATTCCTACAATTGAACCTAACAATACTATAACTAGAACAAGACTTTCTGTTGAAATGAAATGTCGCTGAACCTTAAGCCCTTTGCATGTTAGAGTTGAGCTTGACATCTAACATGAAACAAAATGGATAAGGAAGAAAGGAACAAGACTAAAACAAAGGATGTAAGGAATTAAAGGCTTTTGACAAATTAATTTCATTTAGTCCTCCACCTACACACACAAAGTCCTTATACTCCTTATACCGGCCGACCTACGCTTTCTGTCCTGTCCTTGTCTGCTTTCCTTTTTACCCTGACATTTGTCTTTTGGGGATAAGAAAGTTTATGTAGCCGTAGTACGATGTACCGTATCGGGCACGTCCCGGGGACCTCCATCCACGACCCACATTGACAATTGACACTAACTCAGTTAAATCCTATTCATCCCAGAATAGAACTACTACTATAGTACAGAAAATTAACTTAGTTGTTGGGGTATACAATAGAATGGAATGGTGGTCTATTGTGAAGGCCCGAATCGTGCGTCAGTACAGAATCACCTCAACTTAACCCATTATGCCCCAATGCCATATGCCATGCCAGGGAAAACTCCCAAAGCAAAAGCAAAAGGCAAAACATATGACGACCACATTTCATCGCCCACCACAAATTACAAACAATCTGCTCACTTTTTCCTCCTGTATTCTGCACTGCATGCATCCTTTCCTTCTTGACTTTAGTTTAAAAATCACATTATCCAGCTTCTTTTTCTTGAATTCAGTTTTAACCCTTTCCCCAGTCAGATCAGTCTTTGCTTGCCTAGGCTGATATTTTGGAATTGGGGTTATCTACAGAGATAGAATTGTATTTATTTTTTACATTGTGTTTTGTACTGGAGTACTGTACTGTACATACACTTCCTGGATTAGACTGGTTTACTCATTAAGCATTTATCTCTTCTGAGCAGATACAGATAGTGAAGGTCTATTGGTTCGTTTCATAGTAGTAATTCTAGTCTAGTCACTAGTGGCTCTAACATCACATCCCAGTTTCCGCATCTAACAGTCAGTCAGGTTAAAATTAATGTGCAAATGAAAATATGGCGTCCAGTGGAACCATCCAATTTTGCATTGCAATAATTTTTGTATTACAATTCAACGCACACTCCGCTAATTGGGTTTCTCAAAAGGTATGCAAATCTTAATTCACACTTTACGTTACTTAAAGTCAAAATGTATCAGATTATTCGTATGAGAAATTATAATGTACAAATAACGACTTTGTTTTGTATCAGGGTATTAAATATTGATGTATTTATTTTGTACCTGAAGAGCATTGATCTCTCAAGCATTGTGTCTGTTGGCGTTGTTAGTTAATTTAAACAGTTCTGGAAAATGTTCGATGTTTTCTGTTTATCTACCCGGATCATTTAAAAACGTTTCCTAAGAAGTTTTATCGAAGTAATGGACATTACTACTTGCCTTAGATTCGGAATTTGACAAATATTTAATTGAAGCACCAAACTGTATATCTGGAAAGTCATAGTAAGCCATTTGAGAAAACGAATTGATTACAAATACGTTAACCAGTCCTATTTTGAAATATTTTTTCAAGAGATATTCCTCTTCTCACATGAAAGATACTAGCTAGTAGCTATACTACCATAATGAACCTGTTTAATGGATTTGTTTTACTATTCCTAGTACTCTCACCGGTCCAGGGCTATATCAGTGGAAGAATTAAAAGAATTAGCCTCCCCGGCTCCACTACGAGGAGGAGTCACATTCGAATCAATTT
>WJEZ01002603.1:0-13024 GCA_009869925.1 Thalassaphorura encarpata | reverse complement strand
AGGCATTTCACTCTCGCTCTCTAAAGACGCTCAACTTCACTTGTGTATCATTTTTTAGAAATATTGGTATTTAGTAATTTTTGAACGTCGAATGTCAGATTTGTCTTGATCCCCTTCATTTCATCTCTTAATGAGTGAAACAGCATTGCATTTCTTTTACTACTCTTGTAACATTATTTACAATGCTAACTCGAGGGGTGACTCGGTTCAGGGATGACGTATGTCTTAAAAAATAGGAGTGTCACTACAGCAGTTCGGTGAAGGTCTGGTTATAGAGTTTAAAAAATGCGTGAAAAATGTTAATTTCATAAGAAATAGTTACTACCCGAATTTTATCCTTGTCTCCAGGCCTAAACCTCAAGCTCGGTAAATTCTAAATTCAACTCAAATAAATGCTACATTCTCAAACCGTTTTTAAAATCCATAGATCTATCAATCTTTTCGGACATAAGGCCAAGCCCAAATTTGATTTGCATTTTTCCAACAAAGGGTATTGAGTCTTGTTAGAGCCATTTTAACCCTTGGTGTCCAGTCATATTCGTCCTTGCATTTATATGCATGTGCACTTGAACTCTTATTCATTAATTTCATTCAAAAGGAATGGAGATGTCAAAACAAAACAGATGGGTCAGAATATATGTTGTACTTACATCCAGAAACTGAGCAATGCCAAAGAGAATCTCAATTGGAAATTACTGCTTTGTCTTTTCAAATCGGGAAATTCAATCGATTTGCAGAACAAAACAGAAGTTTATGAACTGAAACTGAAGGAACAAATAACTCAAAAACTTTCCCCAAAGGATTTCCACTGAATTAGTAGCGCGTTGACGGGCTAAGGTGCACGAGAGATATGATTAGCGTGAGCGTTTAAAATCGACAAGATTTATTTAAATCCATCTCCTTCGTATCTTTAACTCTTGATTTGTAGAAAGAACTCGTAGTACGGATACAATCTTGGCTCGGCTGACCCTTTCTTATTCCCATTATAGTTTTTTTATTGAGTTGAGGGAGTGCCCATGGACATGGTTTGGTAGCCAGGTAAACGCATATGGGTTGTCTAGCTCAAGAAATAAAATGAAGTTTTACATCGTTAAGTTCGGAGCTTATGATCCAGCTCTGCATCTTTGTAGCAAGTACTTAGTTTCATGTTGCCATGCTTGCTTAGTCAAGGCACCGAATAATCCTCTGCTGAATAGTGCAATAACCAAAAGAACCACCAATGGTTGGAAAACACATTCAAAATTAAATTAAGGAAGTGAAATGACAAATGAAATGAAAATCTCTCGTAGATTCATATACCAGTACTTTAAGAAAGGTAATAATAATTCAAAAATTCGGTTTGGAAATCTGTCGAGTGTCTGGCGTGCGTATGGTGAGAGTGGGAGACACAATGGATTCATTAATGACTGTGACAACAATCCGTGTAAATTTAACAGGAAAGCAACACCACTCGATTTTGGATTACTGTCTGCTGAGCACAATGTAAAAAAAACATGCTAGCACTTAACTAACCAATGTGCGAATACATATTTACTAGTGAAAATAAAAATTGAAACCAAATCCTAGCTTAAGGCCTAGGGGTTAGATAAACGAAAAAATCAATGTATTTTTAGAAGACGACTTCCCCAGTCGATTTAACATCACTCATTCTAAGAAAATGTCACAAAATTGGATTTTGATCAATGGAAACGGAGGCTCGTTTCGTTTCTAAATGGAGGTGGACGGTGATTCATTACATAACCTCTAATGCTTTCAAAGCAAAGATACTTGTGGAAAAAGAACATAATAAAGGTCACACGTTTCTGTGTACCATTTGTTAATTTTCGCTTGACTGAATACAACACTCCAACAATAGATGCTACGGAGAAGGAATGTCATCAGTATTTGAAATTGTTGCCTGATCCTTCGCACTTCTTAAGCTAAAGCTAAACCATCCCGTTCATTCATTTCTTTTTTCAAATTCAGGTGTAGACCCTACGGATACATCCATTCTCCATCACAAACGTCAAACTTTTTTAAATGAAGAAAAGAAGCTTTAGAAGTTCTACTTATTCACTTCAGAAGGACCAGGAGCATACGAACTCCGCCTCCAGAAACCAGATACCAGAGAAGCCTTTTACAGAAGGATCCTTACACCTACAAGTTCTTAACCTGAAGAAGTCAAAAGTTTATTAGGGTGCTTATGGTGGAAGCTCTCAGGTTGTAGTAAGGACTGGGAGTGACTCCCGATGGAATTTGAACAAAAGGACGTTTTACAGCAAATTACACGAACTTGAAGACAGGACATGGCTTTAGGTGCGACTCGAGCCCTCAAATGCAATCATGCAAGAATCTCTTTAGTTTTACCAGGAAAACAGAGTAATTTAAACCCATTCATTTCATCTCTTGTATCATTTTACTTGCGAATGAATGTACTTGCATCCCACACATACCATTCTTCAGTTTTGAACAGAAACAGAACTAAATTGACATCTGTGCCATTGTTCTTTAATTGCACCTGCTCCCAGATCATTTATTTTTTTCTCTTTGTGATAGGTGTGAAAATGAATTAAAAGTTCCTGAGAGTACAATGAAAGTGTGGGGAAACTTTAGGAAAAAAATTCAACGATTTGACTTAGAAAAGAAGGGTAAAGGTTGAAAATTCAATTTGTTCATGCCCATAATATTCTTGAATTAAATTCAATCCCTGTATCTATGAAACAGACTAGTCACCAGAAATGAAAGGATTAGAGTCAATGGGTTATGACACTGCTGTCCCATCCAATCCTTAGTAATGGTAGTTAGTTCAAGTCCAAGTTCAAATTATCAAAAAAAAAAACAAGAAAGGATTATACAATACTAACTTGTACTGATGTCTAATGAAAATGAATTCGTTCTGCATTCAGGAATTTGTCTTTCCATGTCTTTGCATACAAAACAGGGGTTAAGTGTGGAGTGAGTCTGACAGATATTCAAATATCTTTCTATAGACTGTGACAGTACCATGTAATTTTCACAGTATCACACCTGTGCAGTCTTATGCTACATCCTGCACTTATTAACGAGTTGACTTAATTACCTCATGTATTACCATAAAAAATAGTCTATCTGTTGGAAAATGCCCCTAAGGTTGGGAAGAGTTCTACTCTTGAGGTCTTCAGACCAGAAAAATACAAACTGACTTGCGCATACTTTAAGCTTCTTTATCTAACTCAAATAAATTTTAAAAAAAACATGGATTAATTCATCCCAAATATGCTTTAACTGAATTGCCACCTAAAACTAGATATTTCAACCCTGCAGCCGATAAGGTAGAACAGCCTAGATTTATTTAATCAACTGGCTAATAGTTATCCAGACTTGATTGCAGTGCAAAATTTTATACACGCTCGTGTTGAAAATACGTGCATCATTCATTCAACTCTTTCATTCATAAATTCTTTTTTAGGAATTTAGAGAGATAGGCTTCGAGTAGCGGATGCGAACTACAAGTCTAAACTTGAGATGGTTTTCCTCATATACTCAACTTCGGATTTATCAGATAATTTGTTCAATACTGCAGAAAAATAAATTGCTCAATATGGTATTCGCTGCTACTGAAGCTTAAATAAATATTCAATGTAAACGTAATCCCAATTTTTACCTTCACAGAAGCAGAAGCGGTATAATCAGTTACAAAGAAATAATGCGTAAGGATCCCCAGACTGCATAATATTTGAGGTTAATACAGATTTACAATTTGCACATAAGTTTTGCGTACCTTTCAATGTTATTTTAGCATGAAAGGAACGAAGGCTTAATATCGGCGAAAATATTGTACTGCACTGCAAATACTATGCTTAAGTATGAGTCATGCACTCGTGCAAATAAATATTCTGACATTGAGTGTAGCCTATTAAATTCTTCTAAGAATTTTGTGGAGTAGATCCTTGAGTCATATAATACGAGTGGGTGCAAACTATTAGAAGATCTCTTGCCTTAACGTGCTTTTCACGGCTGTAATTAAAATTATCATTCTGACTAAACGTCCATCCAGCAAAAATGCCCAGAATGAATTAGAACCAGAACTAACCCAACACGTGAAACTTTGAAACTACGAACTTGACCATGACAAAAATTATTTTCAGTATTTTAGGTGCAAATACGTACAACTTCAAATTGTTGGTGAAAATTGAAAAATCGTATCTATAATTAGAAATACAGTTCTGTTTGGGCTATGAAACTATGGTACAGCTCAGAGCCAATTCCCACTTTTGACACTACAGAAACATCGGGTGAGAAGAAAATCTCATCATTTTTGATGGCCGACAAGATATTTAAATTTCCCGAGCGTTGCATGACAACAATGACAACAAAAAGGAACCGTGTGCTGTACTTGCAAACCAAGGCCAAGTTGAATAGTCTCATCTCAGCTCAGCAAGCATGTGCGTTGCTGTACTGGCTGTAGCAATAGTAATGTCTTTTAAATTGTTGGTGAAAAAGAAAACAGAACAGAAGTAGGTACTTATCTTCTAAACCCNAATGTCTTTTAAATTGTTGGTGAAAAAGAAAACAGAACAGAAGTAGGTACTTATCTTCTAAACCCATGAATTCAACAATGGGAAAGCGAAGAAGGGGTAATTTTGGGGAATGTTTTCTTATTGCACAGCTCGTCCAGCCAACTAAGCATTATTAGACTGTGGGAGCGTTACCTCAGCTGGAGCAAAAAATGCCAAGCAAGGTAGAACAGCCTCAGAATCAGAATCCGTAGCAGCAAATACGGGTCCCACGATATTTATTGAGAAGCAAAATTCCAAAAAAGGTTGGAGACCAAAATATTATGAACTGTTTCAGATTTTAAAATAATTTCGCTTTAACAATTTATTAGCAATAGGTCTAATTGTGCTAAAAAACTAACTCAAATATTTCTCAAAGTATTCATATACTCCAAATTCAAGACACAAAATTATGTACAGTGGGAGCACATCCTACGTGGTAACACGCGCGACATGGCGAAACCACTATAACTTTTAACCTTAAATACGATATAAAAAATTGCACGCTTGGTTGATGTGTCAAAGCCATGAAAGAATGGTTAGCAAAAAATGAACATGGAATTGCAGTAAGTAGTATTCATTTCAAAGTCATGGTAAAGTAGCTCTATTTTCTTGTACCATTTTAATAAGAATCTCTTACTCATAAGATGTTTCTCGTGATATGAAGCATACAGCATAATTTTTATCCAACAGTGAATACATCCAGTCCCAACTAAAGAAGAGCAAAGCACGCGATCATGTAAATCATATGGGCATCTTCGCATCTTTCACTATAATCCTATTATGTCGTTCACCTGTGCTTAAATTCAGATTTAATTTCCTTTCCTTTGACCAGTTTCAGGCTGGAAATATGGTTGTATTTTAACAGAGAACTTTTCATGTTTCCAAAGAAAACGAACAGCTAAATTTTAACTGCTGTCCGACCAATATTTTGTATACGCCTAGTGCAAAGTGCTTTGCCCTCTGACATCAATAAAATTATAAACATTTGCAGATTTTCATACTTATGAGAGCTTGAGGTAACTCAGCCCTTGTACAATGTTCATTCAAAATGTAAATAGCAAAACAAACTTAAAAGAAGTTGCACATCCATCAATTCGTTTCAATGTGATGGCACAGCAAAGAGCAAATCTCAAACATCCGTTGTGACGCCCAATCCCAGAGATTTTATGCCTGGTTTGCTGCAGAGTATTTGTAAAGCGAAGCAAAGAGTTTACATATTGCATTTTGGCATACTTATGCCATTTGACCCTTCCTGTCAACCTTTTCTAACATCTCCTAATTCCACTACTACGTTGTAGAGATATTTCAAAACAATGCAAGAAAAAGTTCAAGGAGGCGAAATAGTTCAAAGCCAAGCAGAGATCTCACAAAATGAATTAAGATTTTCTTACCTCGTTCTTCCATTCGACCAGTAGATCCGGTATTCGCCATGACCAGTGGTATGCTGAAATCTGTAGATAAAATCAGGGCTCCAACAAACAGCCAATAGTAAGTCATTGTTGAATTTCTTCTAACACCTCCACCCGTTGAAGGCATTTTGGATACAAAATTCTGTCCGCACTGGATCTTCAATAATTTCGTCTAGTTCATTCGAGCTTTATAGTAGGGAAAAAATCCAATAACTGCAATGATGATGCAACAAAACATAAAAACCGAGGTTTATGTTTAAAGTCCAAGTCACAAAAGTTGTTGCAAATGCAAATGTTTCACTTTTAGCATAAGTAATTTTTTTCACAAGTCACGATTAATAGTAAGAAAACTCCGTCATCGCCCAAAGATGAGGTCTGATTTGGGATGGATGATAAATCACTTGGTGCATGGATAAGAGAGGATAATGTGCTGAGGTGCTAGTGCTGGTGCTGACCGGCCGAAAATTATGAATGAACAACGGACGAAGAGCCCAAGTTTGTACCACAGGCTGATGTCATAAATATTTTCAACACAAATAGTAATTGTTCAAAAACACTTTGTGTATTGTCGCTAAGATGAAGAGCTTTATGTCCTAAAACAGGAACGTCCTATCTGGCACACAAGAACTTGCTAAACAAATGGTCAAATTATTCTGTCACGATACGATGAGCTGAAGCAGTGGATATGTGGATATGCTCTGCCGGGATCCAGATTTTCAACAATAATAATTTTCTGAAATAACTGATTGACTGAAACTTTCTCGTATTGGACTCTTGTCTTTCTATTAATTTGACAGATTACGACGTTTGCTTCAGGATAACAAGATAGACTTCGAAATCCAATTAATCATTTGTCAATGTTTCTTCACACTTAGAGCAAGGTCACAGAAATGTCACTGATTTCACTTTGCTGCTCAAATAGTGGATATAACTGACGATGATGATGAACAGATTACTGGAAGACTGGAACATATATTTCGTTTTTATGCACTATGTAACCCAAAAATCTGATGTTGTGCTAATCCAACTTGCAAATTAAGTTGTAATCTTGTTAACCAAGGTCCATTTATCGGGTGAATCCAAGTGTCTTTTCGTGTAAATGCTTCTTAATTCACTGTCAACTGTCACTCCCATTTATTTTTTCTCCGGCTCTAGTCACACCCTGATAACAAGAAAAATGAGGTCAATCAATATCAAATCCAAGTTTTCTAGATTGTCAACAAATCAGTTACATTTACACAGTTTATGTTAGAACCTTTCAGCCTGACCTACATGCATCATTAGAATAATACATAAAATCCTAAAAAACATTAGACCATGTTCGATCTTACCGTCTCAATTTTTGGGCAGATGTCGTATTAATTAATTTTGCAAAAAGTCCAAAGTTAACTCTGCTTTGCTTTCGTTACAATAAGCTGATCCCAATCCCAGTGCAGATTGCCTGAAAAAAAAATGTTGGTTGACGCACAAACAACACGAGCACGATGCACGAGTATGAGCAAGGCAGTCACAAAAACACGTTAAACGTTTCTCACTCAATTTTATTTGTTAACTGATAAGGAGCAAATATTGAGCTGAACAGGTCTGTCCTATTCACACATTCACTATTATTTATATTTTATGGATGGTAACCAAACCGAGATAACTGCATGTCCCAATTCATCCAGATTCACTTTGCATTTGCACAATAATCCAGGAAAATGAACTGTTTAGTTTTCTGTCTGCCCTACCGCAAATTATTAACAACGTTCAGCATTTATAAGTTAATTAATTTTTTTCACTTTTCGTGCTAGTATGAAATTGTAGACTAAAAACTTGATATTTTTTTTGATGAAAAAAACTGTCACATTGTCAAAAATATGGGCGAAGGTTCTTCAAGACGTCTGAGGGTTGATTCGGCTATGCTCCACTCTCATGAAAAGGCACAGGCAGACTGAGAGGGTGAATGCAAAATGCACTCCAACAACCACCAAGACCAAACCATAACCATCAACCAGCATCTTTCTTTGAGTCCAACAAAAAAGCTAAGAGCTTGGGAACAATTTTTTCTCTTTGGATGTTGCTCTTTCATTGCCCGACAGACTATTTCCATTCCACCCTCAACTTTTGCTTGCTTCTTGACTTGAGTTCATTCGTGAGAGTAAAAGGAGTTGGTAAAAGGTAAAGCTTTCAAGATGCACTGTCAGGTTGGTAAGCCCCAAGGGGGTAAATCGTAGGACCAAGGAACCAGACCAAGACTTGAATGAAAGAGACAAGGGACCCAAGGAACGACCTGGCCAAGAAAGAAACTCGTCCAACTTTATATAGTTGTACTTTTCGTGTTTAAAAAGATACGGGATCGAAAAACGATTGGATTTAAGTTTTCATGGTTAGATAAAAATTAAAAAAGAACAGCTGGTCAGAGCTGTCGGGTCAGGTCAATCAAAATTAAGTCTGGTCTTTTACCTTTACCCTGTTAATTACACAGGCCAAGCATCAGAAATCACGAAAAGGATC
Organism: Thalassaphorura encarpata; assembly: GCA_009869925.1. NCBI lineage: Eukaryota > Metazoa > Arthropoda > Collembola > Poduromorpha > Onychiuridae > Thalassaphorura > Thalassaphorura encarpata. The sequence goes on along the minus strand of WJEZ01002603.1, from coordinate 4,602 downwards.
TGAGTTCTGAACTTATTTCTAAAAATCTTACATTATTTCAACGATTCATGAAATTTATATTCCATTTTAGACAACTCAGCACACTAAATATTAAAATGCTCATGGATATCAACAACATAAAACTAACACACATCACACAAATGTTCTACCGAATTAATGTGAGTTTAGAGTTTACTACATTTAGATTTTTAGAATTACATATGAATCAGAGTGAACTGAAAACTTTTTCAATGAAAATTAATTAACAAGGGTAATTGTAATTTGCGCTGGCAAATCGACTAAGAAACACTGGTAAACCGAGCGAGAATGGAAGGAGAATGAAAATCTAAGCCTCCTGTCTTGGGCATCGTTAGGAGGATTTTGTCAATTTCGTCATTATAATTTGTCACTGTTTCTTCTCCAATTTCATCGGCTGAAAAGGCCATTTTGTTTCTGAATTTTTTAGTCTTCTCAACAGTTTGAAACACTTCATCGTATTTCTTCAATCCTTCCAAACATTGTACACGAAACAAAATAAGTTTACACATAGTCAGTCCCATTTTTCCCTCCGCAGTTGACCTATATACACAATCAGATGCAGCGTATTGGATGTCTCGATCGTAGAATTCAATAATGGGTAATACATTTTCCAAAATGGAACGCCGTAGGATTGAAGTAATACCCGGAGTAGTAGCCATACGAAGACTTGTCGAAATCGCTTCCCACTCCGCTGAATCCGCACCATATTCGTCCCAATCGTCCCAAATTGTAATTTCTGGGTCTATGTTATACGCAACCGTAACAATGTTTAGCCATTGTGACATTAGGCGAGGGACATTTTTAGTATTTCCCAATTCTTCGGTATATAATAACAGCTTGGAAACTATATTTCCGACCCAACCCGGATTGCACATACTAGGCTGAAAAAGTTTCTTCGCCATTATTACTCCCTCATTCAAGAATTTTTTTTCATATTTTCGACGTGGTGGCGGCTCCTCAACAAATCCAAGAAATTCTTCAAGGACAGAAAACATCGCATCTACCCAGTCTCCGCAAAAGTCAATGTCATCTTTATGAATTCTGAAGAATTCGTCAAAAGAAGATTTATAGTCATCCCATATTTTCCACGCTTCCTTAAGTGGTCTCACTTCAAGTGAAACGTCCAGCATTTGCTTAACGTTCCAGAATTTGAGTGTCATTGTTCTTTCATCGTATTTTCCAAATAGTTCTTCATGTTTCAGAATAATTTTCACGAAAAGATTTTGTTCTTCCTCGTTGAGCTCTTCTTCAATTCCGTCTGTGTTGAGGTGGCTTTGCTCAAACTTAGAGAAGAGGTCTTTGTCGTCATATTTCAAAGCCTTGGACCAGATGGAATAGTAATTTCGGGTTGAGAATTCGAATCTAGAGTCAATGCAATCCTTAAGGAAAGCCAGTTCTCGATCAGCAGTTTCTTTCGCTATGGCTTCCATAAGAGCTTGACTGTGGAAATAAATGATTCCGTGTCTACAACCAGCATTGCATTCGAAATTGTCACTCGTTGATAGTAAACCCCAAGCTCTGGCAATGGAAAGACTTTCCTCTCGGTGAGGAACTGTCCGTTTTGTCACGCATTCATCTTGATCGTCCCCAAAATACGCCATAATTTCCATCAAATGAACAGCTCGTTTTCCAGCTTCTCCATGAATCCGGGGAATTTCCGTGGAAGCGACGTGCCACAGAAACCTTGCCACACTTATATTCTCTAAAGGATCTTGAGTTTTGAATTTCTGGGACGCAACTCGTAAGGCCATTTTCAGAGAAATTGCGTTCAGACGGATTTCTAAACTGGGCTTGTTGGCCTTTTCTACCTCCATGGCTACTTGCTCCATATTGGGTTGTCATAAAATTCTAAATGAAACAATCCATTTTAAAGATAAATTAAATAAAAACGGATTGAAACCACAGGAAGAAGAGTCATCAACTTCAAAATTGTCAAATGAGAATTACCTTAGTAAACACGAAACGATGAGAATTTGAATTGAATTGGGAGGAACAGGAACAGGACACGATTGAAATTCCTCCTTTTATTCTAAAATTGATGAATTCTAAAATATAAACCAAACAAGTTTAGTCTCAAATCAGTTTTCGATAATAAAACCCGACGCCAATCAGTCAGTCCATGAATATAAATCAATTTTTGTAAAATCTACACCCTACTTACTTCGTAGATTTTCCACCACGTCGATAATATTTCAGAGATGAGAGCAAAGAGACTTTAACCAAGTAGTGAACACGAAATGATGAGAATTTTAAAATTGAATGAAGAGGAATACGAAAAGAGTACGATTGACTCCTTTTATTTTGAAGCTGATGAATTCTTTATTCTAAAACACAAAATAAGTATGAAAGTTTAGTCTCAAATTAGTTTTCAATAATAAAATCCGATGCCAATCAATCGATCCATATAAATAAATCAAATAGTTAAGTTTGTAAAATCCTACTTACTTCTTAGATATTCCACCACGTCGATAATATATCCGAGACAAGAGCAAAGACACTTTAACCAATTAGTGAACACGAAATGATGAGAATTTGAATTGAATTAAGAGGAACACGAAAAGAGCTAAGTTGAAATTCCTTCTTTTATTTTGAAGTTGATGAATTCTTTATTCTAAAATACAAAACAAGTATGAAAGTATAGTCTCAAATTAGTTTTAAATAATAAAATCTGACGCCAACCAGTCAATCAATATAAATCAATCAAATAGTTCAGTATTATGTAGAATCCACACCGCTACTTACTTAGATTTTCCACCACGTTGACAATAAATCCGAGATGAGAGCGAAGACACTTTAATAATCACTAATTTTTAGAAAAAAATTAGTTTTTGCTGGAAGTGATTCAACTTTAACCATGTAGTGAAAACGAAACGATGAGAATTTGAATTGAATTGAGACGAACAGGAACAGGTCAAGGCTTGCAATTACGTTTCGTGTTAGCTGCAAAAAGAGATCACAGTGCCCCAATTTTAATTCAAGATATGAATTTAAAAAAACTCTCTTATTTATATTATAATCAAGTCTGATTAATTTTTGAGTGTTTTTATTTAGTTTGCATTGTCTTTCACATTTTATTCATCTAATCTCAGTTAATATGGGCCGTATTTTACAAAAATCGAATATTGCGTACAGAAAAATTTCCTCTTATGAAATAATTAGTCAATTACAAACAGTACATCATTTCTAATATTTTGAATATATTTATACTCAAGAAAGCAGGCATGGTAGATTTATCTATTCTTAATTTGGAAAATTAATCAACTTTCTCAAACTTGTAATGATTTGTAAATTTTGGTCCTTCTCAACGCGTGAGCTCGCCCGAGTCAAGACCAATTTCGGTCCTGTGAGAAGGAATGGTCCCGGTGTCGAAATTTCATTTGGTCCTTTTCTTGGGATGCTCAAAAATTAAAAAGACCAAAAATTGATTCAACTCGGAAGAGTCCACGTGTTGAATAATGTTATGGTCCTATGTTTAAGTTGATCCAAAAATAAAGGGACCAAAAATTGAATCAACTCGGAAGAGTCCCCGTGTTGAAAAATGTTATGGTCCTAAGTTTAAGTTGATCCAGAAAGGAAAGGACCAAAAGTTGATTCAACTCGGAAGAGTCCCCGTGTTGAAATTTCCTTTGATCCTTTTCTTGGAAAGCTAAAAAAATAAAAGGACCAAAAGTTGATTCAACTCGGAAGAGTCCCCATGTTGAATAATGTTATGGTCCTAAGTTTAAACGTTGATCCAAAAATAAAGGGACCAAATATTGACTCAACTCGGAAGAGTCCACGTGCTGAATAATGTTATGATCCTATGTTTAAGTTGATCCAAAAATAAATGGACCAAAAATTGAATCAACTCGGAAGAATCCCCGTGTTGAAAAATCTTATGGTCCTAAGTTTAAGTTGATCCAGAAATAAAAGGACCAAAAATTGATTCAATCCGGAAGAGTCCGCGTGTTGAATACTGTTATGGTCCTAAGTTTAAGTTGATCCAAAAATAAAAGGACCAAAAATTGAATCAACTGGAAGTGTCCCCGTGTTGAAAAATTTTATGGTCTTAAGTTTAAGTTCATCCAGAAATTAGAAGAGCAAAGCAAAAGCTAATTCAACTCGGAAGAGTCCCCGTGCTGAAATTTCATTTGGTCCTTTTCTTGGAAAGCTAAAAAAAAATAAATTACCAAAAATTGATTCAACTCGGAAGAGTCCCCGTGTTGAAATTTCATTTGTTCCTTTTCCTAAAAAGCTAAAAAAACAAATTACCAAAAATTGATTCAACTCGGAAGAGTCCCCGTGTTGAAATTTAATTTGGTCCTTTTCTTGGGAAGCTAAAAAATAAAAGGACCAAAAATTGATTCAACCCGGAAGAGTAGGGGTTTGACAACGGTAGATAAGTTTCCCCAAGAGCGTGTGTTCGCGTGTCAGGCTGTTGCTGATATTTTGGACGTATTTAAATGATAAGCAAAATCTATATCTTGCAATTGCAATGGTAACTGGTACATCTGTGTATAAAATTAGTAGTTGTCAGTAGTCAGTCAGGTACAGAGGTCAATATTTGCCTGCAATGCAAAGATGCAACGACACGAAGACGAAACG
>WJEZ01002602.1:1617-13025 GCA_009869925.1 Thalassaphorura encarpata | reverse complement strand
TCTAGCTGCTAATTGTAGTGTCTGACCATTCCCAAAAAATAACGTTTTCGTTGACTTGCTTTGATATGGTTAAATAACCAAATTATTCACCCTAATTACTAAATCTTATTAAATAGTCATAGTTATATACATTTTTTCAAGACTTTTAATTTAGATTATTTAAGTTAGCCAACAGAGCTGCAATAGATTATGTCATCTGCACTTTCAAGACAAGTCTAATTAGAACCAGCAAATGTACCGACAAGAGCTTAGAGGTACGAATTACCGCGCCCTTATAATTGTTTCCATTTTTAATGAGAGTAGTCCCTCTAAATGAAACTGTAAAGCGTTTATAAACAGAAAATAGTTTTGCCCACTTTTCCCCATTTTGGCAGGGGTGATTTAAACCACTTTAACCCACTTTTGCCCACCTGGGCATGGATAAAAGGGTGGGCAGCAATCCAACCCTGCTTGGAAAAGTAGAGAGACAGCAGACATCAAAAGTGTGACTACCATGTTCAAATTACGAACCACCTGGCTGGAGCAAATGTTCATTCTCGTCTGAAATTGATATAATTCAACTCATGCAATTCTAATTTCCAGAGAATTTGTGACAAAATCTCAACATTTCACCATGTTTCTTCACAGATAAATCATTTCAGCCTAACAATTTCCGTAATGATTTAAACAATCTGGTGTTAAAGTGTTAATTTCACAAAAGTCTTACAAACTCACTCACATGTTATGCCAACTTACTTCACGGTTTATTGTCCGTAAAAGTTTTACATAAAAAAGTTGGTTTGCCAAACGCTAGGCGTAGCCCACCTTGACTTTCCATGAGCGAAAGGTGTTCCAAGCCTAAAGTGCCCGTGCACATAATTTACACGTGATACAAAATTCGGAACACCTTTTTTTTCTTTTTCGTCATGAAAAAATTCTGTTTGCTCTAGAAGAGGAAGAATGGAAAAACTAGGAATTTGTATTCTGGGGTTGAGAGGATTGGAATGCTAGGAAGGATGTTTTTTTCTCACTTGGTTTTTGTGAGTGAGTCTGATGGGATTGCTTGTGCAATGTGCAGCACACGGAAGTTTTCACCGAGTGCCAAAGTGGAGAAAGCAGTCGTCGTAGTCCCACTCAGGTTGTTACTACTACTTACTCCATGGGGTGTAAGGAATGACAAGGTGTGTCCTTAAACAGTTGTTTTAAATTTTTGACAATTGGTGCAAAATGCCATAAAAATTCCAAGAAACTGTTCCATGGGTCTCCTTGTGCGTTTCAGTGAGTCAAACTCTGTTCTGTTCGTTCAGGTTGAGTAGATTGAAGAGAAAGTCAGTCTTGAGGATTTGGGTTTGCCTGCCTTGCCTTCCTGTTTTGACTCCTGAGTCTTGACTTGATGAATGCACGCCTTGGCCATGCCCGTGTCTGCCTGGTGGCCTGGGGACCATCGTGCGAAAACTGCTACTGTAAATTGGACGTGAGTTGATTTTGGAATTCTACGAAGCAAGGCGGCAAGGTTTCATCCAGCCTGCCTGTCCGTCTGTCGAATCTCGTTTTAATAATGTAGGAGCCGTGTGTGTCAGTCAGTCACTTGACTTCAATTCATAATTGTGTTCCAAGTTGGAAGGAAGGAAGGACTAATGGGTTTTTGACCCTTCTACTCGTATGCCATTGCCATTTACCATGCATGGGAATTTGTCAGAAATAATTGAGATACTCTCCTGGGCTCTAGCGCTGCCATAAGTTGTTGTTGCCAATTCATGAATGAATGAAGAAGACTGGGACCGAGACCTGTGTCCGATGTGTGTTTGGTGATATTGGCATTAATAACTCAGCGTGTCATGATTGACAAAATAGCACAGGACATGGTGTAATGGGAATAGCTCAGCCAGTTGACAATGGAATATTTGACAAGGTGTATTGTCATGCATTACTGTCTTGATTTTACTTCGATTGACGTGCCAAGTACAGAATACACAACCCAAATTCTCTATGGGATCAATTTCATTCCACTCAAGCTAGAACTGGATCTTCTGGAAACCTGAGCTAGGACAGGACTAGCCTTCTTACACCCTCGAAATCATAATATTTTCCCCGTGTTGAGTTGAATAACCAAAAACATGCGAGAAGTTCGTTCTTATGATTGAGTGACAGGGAAGGAAGGGCAACAGGGGCGGACGGATGTGAAATGAGTGACAGCTACCAAAGCAAGGCATGCAGTCCTTCCTCTTTATTAACCCACTTGAAATTCATCCACACGTGATTCTTATAGTCAGAGGTTAAATTTGTTTGAAATTCATAGAAGCATAGCAGAGCAAGGGGGACTTGACTGACGCTAACGTTTGAACTGACTGACTGACTTGTCCGTAGGGTGTGGATTTATGTAGTACGAAGAATTTCCTTGGTTTGAATTTGAATTCTATGGCTGATGAAAATTACGCTAGCTATTCAGAAACTGAATTTAATTGACGTGATGAGATGAGAAAGAACCATGTGGAGAATCTCCCTCATAATGTGTCCAGAATTTAATGGAAAGCTCAGATCCAAATTTTGAAAAGGCTGAATGTAAATGATCCGAGATGCAGAATGCAGACCTAGGCTAAAATTGAATGAACAAGTTCAATTGAAGAGGAATAGGTCATAAATAAGTGAAGTGAAGTGAATAGCTGCCCTGTTTTGAACAGGAGTACTTGAGCTACAATTTTGAATGGTTCAAGAGCAATTCACTCTGCCAACTCAATGCTATTTTCATCAATAGGTTTCTGTTCTGTAATCGAGATTGAAAGGATGGAGAGTAATAATCCATTGAGGGAAAAGTAGTGGCAAAGGCAGTAACATGGTTGGGCTCTTTTGGAGTGTAGTGGTTGTAATTTGCAAATAAGGCAGATGTTTTCTTTGCTGTGCTGGGTCTGGGTCTGATGGGATATGACTGACTCCAGCCTGCAATTAGGATAGGAGTTCCGAGTGGAAAGAATTAATGCAGTTTTGCGGAAGAGAAATGAATTTAATTTTGTATGGGCTAAATATGGAAATTGAAAATTATGAGATGAGGTAGTACTCGTAATTTAATTTTTCTGTACTCGATCTAACCTAATGACGTGTCTAGGAGCTGCTAGTTCAATAAAAATGAAGTGATTTAAGTTTATGCCATTTCCTACATCAGCAGAATTTTTAACGTAATCGTGACTCTAAAATCGTTTTTTCCTTTGTTTATAGGTCTACTCTTGCTTGCCGGCCGGTCAGAGCACTTCCCACAGAAGCGTGAATGAAAATCTCTAATCTCTCTAATGGGATTAGTCCGACGAATGCACATGAGCGTACATCTGTGAAATTACCCTCGAAAAGTAAGTACCTATTTCCTTCGCCTCTTCCCTGCTTCTATTATTTATACGTTGGTCCGCCAACCACCAGATCATCCTGGAGCCAGTCGCCAGAAGTGGTAACTTGCCAGAATCGCCCTTTGTCTTCCGATGCGTCACCCGTCATTAAAGATCATTCGGTTCACCCAGTCCAGCAGAAGGTAGACACGAAAAGAACTAAACTAAGGATTTTGAGAGCAGACGCAATTTCGGTTCAGGTTATCAGGTTTCAATGTTTAAATATATGACCAGACCAGATTTTTATTCTTGAGTCACAGTCGCAGGGGTTCTTCTTGTCTAATCTGGATTTCCTGATCAATCAATCAAGGCATGATTCGATTTGTTATTGCCGTCAATTTGGTTAGGTTGGGCTAAGGCCACGTGACGCTAGCCCATGTTCTCACCACACCCAATTTTCTCATATTGGATATTTACTTAACGTTGAACACGACATGACCCCATGGCCATGTGTGACGTGACCTGGTGCCCTACCTTAAGTTGTACTTGTCCCTCTTTGAATGATGAAAACCCTGCTGAGCAGATAAAATATCCGTGGCGGATCCAATAAGGGCTCCACCCTTCCTTTCTCAAATGTCAGAACGTGAAATACACAGCAGGGCTCTGGACTCACAAACCTTGCAAGGGGTCTAAAACTCCCCATAGAAATGAAGAGCTCCAGGACTTTAATTAGACTGAAAATAAATGAATGAATAGAACTAGTAAACAGAAAAAAGGTCCCAGTCCCATTGCGAATGAGAAAAATAACAGGAAAAGAAGCGAGAGTGATTCTCAGAATAATAATTTGACCTTCCCGCCCTGTGCATGTGTCCTTTTCCTTCCGTCTAATAAGAAAGACACAATTTCCCAAGGGTTGTTAATTATTCCAAGTGCTGGATAGCCCTTGAGGGTTTGAAGCGGAGCGCGTCCATTTTCAAATATCCACCCTTAGACGAGTTACACCTCTCAAAGAGTTATCCAATTCTAAGTTGCTTTCTCCTAGCTCGTTCATTAGTTTGGGACGGATGAGGGATGCATTTTGAGGAGTATAGGGACTGACGGAATAAAAATGAGATGGAAAGGAGATAGAGAAGTGGGAAGGGAGGTTCATTTAGAATTTAGAACTCTGTTTGATAGTTGAAGATGACTGGAGTAGAAAGTAAGTGTAAGTAGGAATGGACTCAGATGGGAAAAGGAAGGTCTGAGCTGAGTAGGTGGTGGCTGTCTTGTGAATGGCAAGTGAAATGGAGCAAAGAGGTCCAGGGTGACTAAGATAGATTGCCAAACGAGCCCTTCTCACTCACTCCAAATAAATCCAATTCAACAAAAGCCGTCACTCTGACTGAGGAGACTCCCATAGCATAGCCAAGCCAAGCCAGTCGGGAATCGAGGCTATGGGCACTTACACTTACGCTTTACACTATTTCACCCGTACTACGACTCTGACTAAACAACATTTCCTATGTAGTAGTAATGTCCCATTCCCGTCTTCCGATCCAAACCACTGTACTAGATTTGACCTTTGTTATTACTATGGCCTCCGACGACGACGAGGATGTGATGTCTGACGAGTCCCTTGGCTCTCAACAAGAAAACATTATAAAGATAGATTGAAATCAGATACCAAGACCGAGAAAGGCAAACTCAGATCCAGTTCTGAGTTCCGTCAGTCCCTATCTGACGTCTCCTTCTTTCATTTCATTCAATCAAACGACCCATAATTTTTTTGCCTTTAGGGAGGAAGGAAGGAAGGAAACTTTGATTCAATTAAGATGTGCAATCAACCATAAGCTTGTAGCTATGCTATGTCTCCGCTTCTAGTCTAATGACCATTGAAATCTGAGTCAGCTGGCCTGGCCCCAGTTACATTTCAAAGTCAAAATAAATCAAGTCAAAGTTAAAAATCTATTATGACATTCACACCTTTTAAGGTGTCAGGTTGGCTAAGACTTGGCTTTTAAGGCTATCCAATTTAAGAATATCCTGCACACAAGGTTTTTTGGCCAGCTAAGATCAACTACAGAAGCTGGAAGGGGTTGGTAATAAAGTGTTGGATTGAATATGGAGAAGAAAGGAGTATGTCCATTTTCATTTCACTCTTTTGCCCGGAAGCATTTTCAAATTGGATTCACTCACTCTGTGTGTATGTGTCCGTCTGTCTCTCTGTAAAGGGAATAGGAAAAGGAATAATGTATCCTTCCGTGGTCTTTAGCAATAGAAGCAAAAATGAACTTCTCCTGGGAGTTCCCTTGTTAAGAGTGAAGTAAGTCTCACCCTCCCGGGTGCATCTGCTTGACCTGAGGAGCATAATAATCACCATTGGATGTGGGAACGGATGAGCCATGTTTTGGGCTGAGTCATTCACTTACTTAACGAGCTGAAGATGGAAAGCAACTACTGTATTGCACACTTAAATCTAATTGAAAAACTTGTATGGACTATAGACGTTCGTAACGTACATCTGGAAAGTATTTCTTCTCATTAAATCCGAATCGCCGTGTTTTTGTCCCATTTCTAAAGTGGTGAGAAATTGGTTTACACAATTGACTGGAAAGGCTGTGAAGTTAAATTTTGACCGAACCCTCTTAAAAATAAATCGAAAAGTCATCGGTTAGTCTTTCAAATTTGATTTTGAATGCATTTTCTATATTTATACTCTAGAATAGGGGCCACGATGACTAATTCGTAACGGAGTCCATTAAATCATCTGAATCATAAACATTTGCATTCTTGACCCTACTATAACTTCGATATTTCGTATATTATTTTCCAAAGTACGCCATATCGTGAGTTGAGCTGTACGTGCTCATAACTTTTGTTGTCAAAGTAAAACCCATCCAGAGCCCGAGCACTGAAAAATTACCGTATCTAATGGTTATCCTATTTGTAAGGAAAGAGGGTAAAGCAAGCATTGGCTTTGTTATGGAATACCCCACTCCAAGCCACTGTAGATTGCATTGTGTAATTTTTCTAATGGACCGGACTCCTTTGGGTTGAGGAGGAACGGATTGGTCTTGGTAGTGGTGGGTTGTTCCACGGTTCCGGCACGGTTAATAGGATTTTAGTTTTGACAAAACCCAAAACCGTTGGAGGAATTGGGAATCAGGATGATTCCTAGTCTTTGCTATTATTCTATTCAATTGGACTGGGGAGTTTATAAATGAAAAGCGCTACGGTCGTCCTGTCTCTTGCCCCAAGGGGAACCCGTGCTGTGGAACTCTCAAAGCAATTATTTTGAGACAAAATATAAAGTACACAAGATAAATAGGTAAAATGTGGCCTAATTTGAGTTATAAATGTAGAAATATATTCAAACTGAATTGATTTACAATATTGGACAACTTTTTCCAAATTTTTATTTTATTTCAACGTGTAAAGTCGGGAGAACTCGTAAAAATTCTTTAAAAATCTTTATTTAAAAGGAAGTTGTGATGTACGCTACGTTATTCCAGTACTCTCCTCTCATTTGCATTTCCCACATCACCTTCCTGTCATAAAAAAGGAAAAAGTTTAAAAGTAGTCGTCCAAAACTGAATTCCGGCTTGAGCTGAGTATTTATTGCCGGACAACCAGGCAGGAGCATCACGGCCACTCCAACTCTGCCTTTTTAGGATGAAGTGGAAGTGGAAGTGGAAATGGACCGACTCGTGGGGACATAACACATAAACATGTGGCTTTAAGAGGGAAAATGCCAGCTGGAAACTCAGGGCGCCGCCCGTGCGAATCACATTTTGCAAAGTGCCTTCTTCTTCCTAACTTTATTTTTTTTTCGCAAATGCTACCTTCTATTCACATTACTTTTCTCGGCCGTTGGCCCAGCACAGGCAGGCACTCACTCAGTTTTTCTCTGTCTGAAAAAAACTGAATTGCTCGTCTGGAGTGGAGTGGAGGTGCGATTCCCATTTAGAAGAGAAATGGAAATCCGGTTTTTTTGGAGTTTATTTATGAAAAGAAGTGAAAGTGGCGGATGTGATCTTCGGACTGGGGGATGTGGTGCCCAATATTTATTATGTATGAACACGGGATCCGAGCACGCGTACGTACGCGTGGGAGAAAGTCCCATTCCCATTTACTTTCTTTCAAAGATGAGAATGTCTGAGCGTCACGCCGATCCGAGTCGTATATACTACTAGCATATGCATATCCAGAGATAAAGGTGCAAGAGTCTTGGTCCCACGCATTTGTGTAATTGCATCCAACTCCACTTATACTCCATTCTCAAAATAAATAAACACGATGGGGACAGAGAAAGAGCCACCTAAGCTTGTTTACAGGCTTAGCGAGGTCTAGAAATAGTCGAGGAGAGCAGAACTTGGAAAGTTATAAGGCACTGCAAGAAAATTGTCTTAGGAAGCTTAGGGGAAGTTCAACTGGCGTTAACTCTTGAAATTTAGGAAAAGTGATGCAAAATCAGCCAGAATTGTAAGTTTTGAATTGACATTTTCAGTGGAAACTCGAATACTAGTAAAAAAAATTATAAATGCAGGAGTAATAAGAAAACCCTATAGTGTATTGTGAAAACTGTTATTAATTAAAAAAACATCTGAAATTCTTCCCTTGTGACCGTGCATAAGGAGAAAGTACCCGGCAGATACTCCCGCTTGTCTGTCCGTCCCAATAGAATTTCGGAGAGAACCTTCGGTCGGTTGGTCTGTCTCTAGACGAGAATCCACTACACTGCACAGTACATGCAGGAGGCACTTAGCTATTACCTTTAGTTTACTTTTCCACTCACAAAGACAGAGTTGCCGTGCCATGGCCATGGTTTGGCAGTGGCAATGACTGTAAGTAAAGATATGACAGAGAAATAAATTGGTGCGTTTCTCTATCTTACGACAAGACTGAAGTCCTTATCTCTCTCGGCTCCCGGGTTTTTCCTTCGTCTTTTGCTATTTGCTGTGACTGACGACTGACTGACGAAAAGGTTCAGTCAGTCCTGGCTGGCTGGATGATGGGAGGCAGGAGATCTTTGATCTTATCCTGGATGACAGACTAAAAATCGCCTGTCTAGCACCTGAGAGCTGATGGTACACGGTACTCATATTGAAAATGCCGCCCCTTTAGATTCAATTGAAATATTTTCTGGGTCTTAAAGACTGAGTCACTGATGGAGAACTTCGGATTTTGACCATTTTTCATGTCAATGGAATCCTTGAGTTCAAATTGTATGGGCGGTTTGCTGGAATTTTGGTTTTCCAGAGTCATTTGATTAAAAATGTGGAAAGTGCTCGTGTTAGAAAAATTGGGTGGTATTTCAGATATGGGCTCGTAAAAGAATTGATACAATTGTGCCAAGTATCGTTGTATATTTCTATTGCCGATTCTTCCGTGCTGTGTCAGTAGGGCAAAACGTTAGAAACAAGGAAGAATCGCGGAGAAGAATTGAAAGATTTACGGAGATAAATGAAGTGTGTGAGGATAGAGTTGAAACTCTTAGGATTTGGGCGGGAGCTTAGCAGATTTATTAGAGTTCGGTGAGTTGAAGTATTTTCAAAGTTTAGAGAGCATCACGAAAAAAGCAAACCCGAAAGCTCAGAAATATTACAGAAGCTAATAATATTTGGAAGTTAGCAAAGAGTTTGCCTTAATTGAGTGAAGTGATGCTCAAAGATCTGTTGTATTTTAAACTGGAATATTTTTTCTCAATCAAAAGGTTTTAAGTTCATTTCCACATAAAAACAAACATCGTTTACTCTGAGACAGACATCATTGTTCTTCTTTGGCATAGTAAGTCAATTCTCCGGAAGAATAGGAAATCGAAAAGAAGACAAAGCAATACATACAAATCCAGTGCTTCTTCTTCATAATGTCGAATGTTCTCTGGATACATATCTCAGTCAGCCTAGCCTTACATAGGTACTTAACCCCATCACCTTTTCACACAGTCAAGTGTGAGGAAGGCAGGCAGGGAGGCCAACCAAATGCATTGCATCTGTAGATGAAATATGACTTCGTTAAGATTTAAGAGATACTACCTTGACTTGACTTTACTATGAGGGAGAGCAACTCGACTGGAGTCAAGTTCCTCTACATGGCGAGAAAATAGAAACATGTTTCTTTCTTTTTTGTCAAGATTTCTTATTTAATTAAAGAATAGACCATTCAAGGCTGGAAGGCTTTTTTGAATATATTTTTACGCACGCATTGTTAACAGTGATAGTGATGGTGAGTCGATAACCATTTCTTCCTTGGCTACACTTGCACTGCACTTGATGGATGAACTTCCTTGTTAGCATGAATGAAAATGTTTTATGGAGGGTGGAGTAGGTTTTGATTTATTGGACTCAAATTTAAATAGTTGACCACATGTATTTGGAATTTATATTTTTCCGAACTTACACGAAGTGACATTGGCTTTCTGGCCAAATTTCGCTACTTGGATAAGCTAGAAGCGTAAATTGTTTTCGATAGGTAAGCCAGTACTTTGTGCCACTTCTTCTCTTAGAAGAAACATTGGAAGTGGTAGAGTAGAAGTAGACTTAGACTTAGACCCGATCACGACCAAATTCATCTGACCAGAATACAAATTCAAGAGGACATTCACTTAACGTGGGAAGAGAAAACTCGTTGGTCATGGTCGTGCAGATTTCTTTTGGAGAAAGCAAAGACGTGTCATGCTATACTAGGGTGTGTGTCAAGCTTGGTGGCTTAATGGGTGTAATTCCTTGCTTTGAGTGAATTAATCCGGACTTTCCATTAATCCTGAGCACGTGAGTGTGGTCTCACATGTTGAGTCCTCCTGGACGCGTGGTCGCAATCGTAAATTCACCCTGCAGAATACATGATGACAGAACTTTGGGTTAGTTATTCTTTGCAGTAGTCCCGTCTGACCTAGATGTTTTAAGATATTATAAGAATTTAAGTAGAATAGCAGTAACTGATATTAAATGACATTATTTTTATACTGAAAATCTGTGATAGACCAAATACAAGCGGTTGGCTAAGTTTCACTAAAAATCAGAAGTTAAACTAAGCTTAAACCTGACCTCTCTCTATCCAGGGTTCTTGCAAGCGACAACATATTGTCTTGACACTAATTAGCACTTTCTGTTGTCGCTCTGTCGCCGGTGTCATACTTTCCTATACAATACACTCTCAAACTCAAACTATAGCAGGCCACAACTTTGTTGCTCTGATTTGGTTTGTCATGTCGCCTGAAAGAAAGTTAAAATGAAATTCCTCTCTAATACTACAAGGGAAGAAGTATGAGACACCTAGGATTTCTAGCTTGGCCAGAGAACGAGCTGTTACCACTATTGCATAGTTTGACGCCTGCCCACGCCCACCCTGGTTTGTTCTTTGTTTATGGCTTATGGCATCGGAAATGTCCTTGTCTTCCCTGTTTGCCATGAATTTCCCTTGGTAGTGGGTTAGTTTGAATGATTTCCCTGTCACTGCCGTCCAGTCCTTAATTCCAGAAGTCAGATTAAATCTTCTCGAAATAATTGACAATTTACAAGGAATTCGGATGCCTTTTTTTTTGGGAGGGGTTGACACATTTTAGTGGCGATTTTTACGAACATGTGTTTTAAAAACCATCACGTGACACAGAGCTGTGGTTTTTCTCCTAAAGTATAATTTTCCAAAAAAATACCATCGGTTTTAAGTTTCATTTTCCAGGAAACGGCTCGAGTTCTAGCTGAACTATTGCGTGCGTGCAAAGTTAAACCGATCCCTTGATGATTGACAGTCTGCAATGCAGTGGAGTAGTTGATGACTTTCTTTTCCCGTAGGAAATTAGGGGTTCAAGTGTTGACTTAAAATCTGGGATTGGGAAAAGGTGCAAGAGTACACACGTGTATGTATGTATTATGTGCAGATGTTAAGGAGAACGGGTGATTCTTGGGACAAGTGTTCGTGTTACCACCGTTCTTTCCCTATATAATTACTACCGTAATTATCTCGGGTGCGGGTTAAGTATACCGTATGCTCTGGAACCTTAATTTACCGTACTGTTTACAGATGTGTTTCCAGATTGTTGAGTAAGGAGAGAAGGAAACTCGATTGGAATCTTAAGGGTGTGGCTGACACGATTTACGGTTCTTGGGTAATTTTTCTTGTTGAGGTAGGAAAAGG
>WJEZ01002601.1:0-13029 GCA_009869925.1 Thalassaphorura encarpata | reverse complement strand
AATAAAGTGTAATGAGAAAAATTGTACCGTAAACAATATGGGTATATGAGCTCTGGTTTGCTTTAAAAGTCGAATTTTGGACTTAAAGCAATGTAGTATATAACCCGTCAGATCAGAGGACAATGAAAATAAGAGTCAATGTAAGGGCAATCAGGTTTCTCATGAAGAAACTTAATGTTTAGAATTCAAGTTGAAAAATACTGACTTCACAACAAAGCACAATGGAAAAATAATCACTAGACTAATTGGTGCCCTTCCAGTCTTAATCCGTCTTGGATTTCTTCATCGTGCTGTTATTTCGAAGACCAAATGCGAAAATAATGATCTCCTGAGAAGAACGAAAAAAGTATTTGTGCAAAGTGTATACACTCTTTCTCATTTCGATCCGGCCACCAAAGTAGATTAGATATTTCACCAGAAGAAGTACAAAAAGTGTTTTCCTTCCAAAGCTTGGAGAAAGGAAATAAAAATGTGTACCGTACCTACGCCTCGTATCATGTCAGTCATAATTATGTTCAAAATACGAGAAAACGTGAAGAGAACGAACTTTCCTGCATCCCTATGATGGCCTGAATCGTTGGCACACGTCAGATTTTTATTGCTTATAAGAGAGATATAGAGTTGCTGATGCAAGTGGAACAAACTGAAATAAGATACTCTGCGTCCTGACAAGCCCGTGCACTTTCTACATAATTCACACGCTAGACCGTATCAAGCGTTTCACGATTTAAAACAGAATTTCTCGCCTGAGACCTAACATGTAGTATCCCATGCAGATACAACAAGCATGCGGACATGCCAGCTTTCGAGAAATATTTAATGACAAATATCAAGAGGACTAAAATCAAAGCATTAGCTTTTCAATTGAAGTTGAATTGAGGGAAAGCAGGTCTCATTTTCTGTCATTTTCACATATGGGATATTCCCATTTCCTTTCTAGAGCTGAATATTTCCTTTAAATTCTCGGGAGAGAAATACTGTCATTGTCCTTTCCTGTCATCGTCAGGCCATTCATCCCGTCCATCTGTCCGTGGTGAAATTCTGTCATCCTCAATTCTTTGTGAATTGACACAATACAAGACAATTCTGAGGAAAGCAAAAGCAGATGGCTACGACTACGCACACGGTCCAACTACCCAACACAAAACCATCGTCCGACCACACATGTTGTTGGCTCAAGCTCTAGCCTGTAAATTTCCTTATTGTTGTCGTTATTGACTCTACAGTTCATTAAAGGTCCCAATTGTGTCATTGCCACGCGCGACATTGCACAATCCATCAGTCTGAGTCTGGAGAGCAATTTTCATCAGACAGATAGTTGAACGCAATTGTATGACACGCTCAAGACTTATGCTCTACAGTAAAACATATCGAACTTGTCATTTTTAGTTTAGTTAGCCACATTAAGGATAAAGTGTCAGACCGTACTTGCACTCATATTTCTAACATTTCTTTGATTTTTGGTCAGACAGACATATAGATGCTAGAATCATGTTCTTGTCACACACAAAATGACAGGTGAAAAGAAAAATTCATTTTTATTGCAAGAAAGTCAAGTCAAGTAAGAATTGAAGGGTTGGAAAATTTTTCCATCTCGATAGATAGCTTGGCTATTTGGCTATGTGCCTGCCGACTGTATCTTCATATCTCCTAAAGCTTATAGCAAACCCTATACTGACTTTCCCCACAAATGAATATTAGATAAGTCGACTATTCGCTCTAGACCTTTTACTCTGACTCTCATTAAAAGTTCAAAGATTTTGAGTGTTGAATTATTTTAATGCTGCCCATTCCTTGCCAAATGTGGAGAATTTTGGAAACAACACATTACAAATTAATAAATCACATAAGCACATGAATTTGTTAATTCGCTGAGGAAGTGAAAGTAAGATGCAAGCCAAATGAGCATTTCTTTAGTCTTATCCTGGAAAAAGTGAAACCAAAACATTTAGTTTTGAGTTTTGAATTGCTTAATTCTTGGAAGCGTATAATTTCATTATTTTCTCCGCACATTTAATTTTAATGATGAAACTTGATTTCATGGCCCATCGGTCTGTATGATTTGGTCTAATTGATAAATTGAAGTGTCTAGACTTTGTCTGGTCGAGTTGCTTTCCCGCAATGACAGAAATCAGAACAATTTCAATTAAAGCTCGAGACAGAGATAAAATGAGAGGAGAGAGAAAGTGAAGAGAGGACAATCTGTCTGTCTGGTTGACAAAATTCTTTCCTTGCCTGCTCAAAGGTTAAACTATTAATTCAATATGTTTTTTGATTGGACCTTTGGTCATGTCAATTAAAGTTCTCATTCAAAATTAATTCAATACGTCTTTGCCAAACGGCCAAACCTTTTGTTGAAAATATCATCGAGGTATGAGCTTTTGAGAAGTTAGACGTAGTATATAATGCTAATTTCATTAGAACTAAACAACGCTTTGAATAATTTGTCCATAAGGACGGGACAATGAGAGTGAAAAACCTGTCTGTAGTTTTTCATCTTTCAGAGCACAGCAAAATAAGATTGAATAAAATTGACTTGACTTGATTGAAATTTGATGAAAAACTTTAGAGCATGTCCCACGAATTTCCCGGAAATGAAATGAAGGTTGCTTTGCTCTAAAACGATGGTACTTTGGTTTCATTTCCTGCTGGAATGTTTATTTTTCAATTTGAAGTCAGTGTTCTTAGGAAACCTGTGGGAAATCTCAAGAGGTCAATGTAAAAATTAATCCTGACCAGGAAACCGGACAAACATTTTGCTAACCAGTTTAATATTACATTTTTTCCACATTTATGGATTTCTTTTATTTCCTTGAATGAAATGAAGGTTGCTTTGGTCTAAAACGATGGTACTTTGGTTTCATTTCCTGCTGGAATGTTTTTCAATTTGAAGTCAGTGTTCTTAGGAAACCGGAGGGAAATCTCAAGAGGTCAATGAGAAAATTAATCCTGACCAGGAAACCGGACAAACATTTTGCTAACCAGTTTAATATTACATTTTTTTCATATTTATGGATTTCTTTCATAAAAATATAATACAAAAATTTCTTCGAACAAAAATAAGCCAAGCCAAATAATGTATTATCTACGTCCCAATTCCTTTTACAGCCATATGACTCAAGTCTATGCCATTTTTAGAATTCCTGTCCTCTTTTACTTTTAAGAATGGAACTAAAATTAGTTTAATCAAATTCCATATGTTAGATTCAGTACGATACGTATGTTATGTTGTCTAGTCAAGCAATCCAAAAACAACGTCACTTCCAATTTTCATTTATAAAGAATAGAGCGTAAATGGAAAGAGATTTTCAATTTCCTTTCCTACTTTCCTCAATTTGCACTCCAGTCATTTTGTCATCAGGATTTAAACTCCCATTGGCATTTCATTCAGCTCCATTTACTCTCAACTACAGACTTTACTTTCTCCATCTTCACTCATGTGCAATTTTTAAACCTGCTCACATTTTATAGCAAGCCATTTACTTTTTTGTGCCGTGTTCTAGGGTAATGTAATGTATTTTACACAGGTGAGAATTTTTTGGTCTAGACTACTAAACCTGGACTTAAAAAAGGACGCCTGCCCAGAGAATTTAATAACTTCTACTTCTACGTACTTAAAATTATTACATTACGACCACAGCTCCTACACTTTTCTCTCCTGCTTTCTCCTTTCCTTTTTGTTTTTATTTTCAAGGCCAAAAAACTGTAGGCGGAGGCGGAAGGTGAGTGAATGTGAGTGCAGAAAATATAAAAACTTTGGCAAAACACTAGCTCAGCTTGAAGCGAGCAGCACGAACATGAGGATGAAGCATGGTGGTAGGTGGTAGTTAATTTTTCAATTACTCTGCACTTTCCCATGTAGTAATATAAAAAGTTGGAAGAAGAGTTTGGTAAAACAAGGCGAAAGTTTTCAAAGAAATCTTTCCTTTCAATTAGCCAATAATTAATTTAGAAAGTTTTTTTATGTGAAGATTTTCTTAATTTTACCAATGACGCGATGACGGAAAAAATTGTTAGGTAGTAAATCCGGCGCAGTTCTTAATAAATTACTGCGCTAGTGCTTACGTAAGAAAAAGTAATTATAAATATTATTATTGTATTTGTAGCACGTGCCCATTTATTCATATTCATAATAACTCCAGAAATAAGTAGGCTAAAATAGAACGCAGTTTGTTTTCGAATGTTTTTCCTGTGTACGAAACAATAACATGTTTTCCGACGACGAGGATAAATTGAATGGAAATATTTAAGAAAGCTAAAGCTTAGGAAAGTAGGTTTTGATGATGTTTAATTCCGTATCTTGAGCTGATCTTATAAATATTATTATTGTATTTGTAGCACGTGCCCATTTATTCATATTCATAATAACTCCAGAAATAAGTAGGCTAAAATAGAACGCAGTTTGTTTTCGATTGTTTTTCCTGTGTACGAAACAATAACATGTTTTCCGCTTCCGACCACGAGGATAAATTGAATGGAAATATTTAAGAAAGCTAAAGCTTGAAAGCAAAGTAGGTTTTGATGATGTTTAATTCCGTATCTTGAGCTGATCTACCAGAATTGCACAAGACCGCCCACGTTTTCTGTATGAAAATGATTTTCTATTCTCAAGAACTTGCTATTTACATACTTTTATTCATTCACAACAATAAGGGTTTTGCTATATCATCAATATGATGAAGATTGAATGAAAACTTTTTCCATTGTCAGGTTTTCATAAGTAGCTCAGTTCATGGGAAAATTGGAGGAAGTTATTTTTGGTGATGCTACTACTGCTACTGAATAAACTTTTCAAAGAATTACTTCGTATCTTATCTGAATCTGCATTCTGTATAATTGAGAAATGTACGTCGTTCGTTTGCATTGTAATACTTTGAGCCCAGTTAAATCAAGAAATTGGCACGAGATGCGAGATATGAATATTTCTGAAAGGGACAATGAACTTTCGTGTCGCATTTGACGCCTTCGCCATGTGCTAATTCACCTTCCGCCTACTGCCTGCCTTATTAGTTCATTCAACTCTACATAATTGTTAGAAAAGTTTGTTCAAAGGGTTTCCAAGTAGTAATTTTTTGGTTAAGCAAAATCATAATATAATTTTTTCAACTCTGACTTATGAATCAGTCTATATATCAACCCACACAAGCCACAAATAGATATTTTACAACAACAGCAGCAGCTCAACAAATAAAATCTATTGTTGAATTAACGTTTGCTTTCCACATAAAATTCCTTCGTCTTTCTCTGGATAATTTTGTTGACTGGGCTAGACGAGTGATGTACGAGATTATTTGACGTCTGTTTTCCACCACTACGGATGGAAAGTTACCAAGAAGATCGAATCAGGCCAGATGTTGGAATAAAGTTATCGTTCAAAAAGTTTTTGGGTTAATTGAATCCAATCTGGTCAAGGCGATCCAGAAATGAAAGAAAAATAATAACAAAATACTACATGCGGCTTGGAAAATTCAATCATTCATCCATCTGTTCTTTCATTAATTTCTTCTGCCACCACTACGGATGGAAGTTACCAAGAAGAGCGAATGGACCAGATGTTAGAATAAAGTTATCGTTCAAAAAGTTTTTGGGTTAATTGAATCCAATCTGGTCAAGGCAATCCGGAAATGAAAGGAAAATAATAACAAAATACTACATGCGGCTTGGAAAATTCAATCATTCATTCATCTGTTCTTTCATTAATTTCACAAGTAATTTACTATATAACTAATGTGTTTGATACTATATTTTTATACTATAACAGTAGCATAGCAGTTCTGACCTTCATAAGATGAAAAAATAAATTAAAAAAATACTTTGACTTATCCAAGCTAATATGGCATGATAACCACCGTAGTCATATCATGGTCTTTCATTAATTTCACAAGTAATTTACTATATAACTAATGTGTTTGATACTATATTTTTATACTATAACAGTAGCATAGCAGTTC
Organism: Thalassaphorura encarpata; assembly: GCA_009869925.1. Classification (NCBI taxonomy): domain Eukaryota; kingdom Metazoa; phylum Arthropoda; class Collembola; order Poduromorpha; family Onychiuridae; genus Thalassaphorura; species Thalassaphorura encarpata. The sequence goes on along the minus strand of WJEZ01002601.1, from coordinate 7,078 downwards.
TGACCTTCATAAGAAGAAAAAATAAATTAAAAAAATACTTTGACTTATCCAAGCTAATATGGCATGATAACCACCGTAGTCATATCATGGCAATGTTACAAATGTATTTTTCATGCAGTAATGAATTCCAAAATACTCCGGTGGGATGGAATTACAGTAATTGTTTTGGGAGTCTAAAGCCAAAGCGAAAATCCACGAGCAGCAGCAAAAACAAAAACAATACGAAACACGAAATGAAAGAAACGTGATACACAGAAACAGATCCTTCGTTTGGGATGGCATGGAATGAAAAGAACTTTTGTTTTGCTTTCTTCTCAGAATGAAATTCAACACTCGAGAGCTTTGAGTTATTTATTCTCATTGGAAAGCTGAGAGAGCAAACAAATCGAAAGAAACTCAGTCAAGTTCAATCTGGATATTGGACGAGACGTTAACGTGTGAAGAAGAGAAATCTCGGGTGAAATTTCTTAGCCTGAGATTTAAATAAATCCTGAATTCATTTTCCTAAGTAGTACGAAGGAATTTGGCATTGAATACTACTGACTCTTGGTTTGACGTAGGTGCACAAATTCTAAGGCTGACTTTGTGCCAAAGACTGATGAAAAATATGAAAAACTTATATTTTAAATAAATGTGAAAATTAATAATATTACGCAGTTTTCTTAAAATTAATTAGCTCATTTCTTCTTGACATGTAAAAACACAATGAAATTCTAAATTCTACGCCGTAGATCAAACTCAGAGGCGGAAGTTGACTAAGATGAATTAGTTTTTAAGTTTTCTATTCACTTGGCTTTTGCATAGACCGGGCGCAGAGAAGTGACAAAAGAGGAAATGAAACGAAAGTTAGAGAAACTAAAATGAAAGCAAGGAAAGTTTTTCATATGTTCTAGTTCATGGCCATGAAATTGCAGAGATAGGCTTACTTATATTAAAAATTATATATATATATATGTGACTATACCCATAAACATTTACCAAATTCTGACAAAATAAAAATAGTAAGATATCGTATAAGATTCACGTTCTGACATCAACAGTAGGCAGGATGCAATGAAAGTAATCCAATCCGATGAAGATTTTTCTCTGTGTCAGGTCAAACCTGCCTGCAAGGACGGACGGACTCAGATTGAGTAAAGAAAAAGAGAAAGTTAAAAATTGGTCTTCTGAGCTCAATTTGACACAACATAAGCAATAATGAGATTCTGTGGACAAATGCTCTCGTTACGTAACATGACACGACACGACGTGAGAACAAGGGACAAATGCAAAAACGCAATTGCAGTTTGCAGTCGCATTTCAAAAATCCCATCCATAAATTTTCATTTCTTCCCAAAGTGGATAAGAGATGATCTTGTTCCTTAGATATAAACTTTTATGTTGAGAAAAGACATCACGTCACAAATTGCACATATGCAATTCATACGAATTTGAACTTATTGTGCAGTTTGCAGTTATGAATAGATTTTGTTTGTGTTATTTCCAAGGCAAAGCCTCTATAAAAATAAACAGTAGGTTTGGCAAAATCCTGCCCAATAAAAATCAAAAACTATCATGAAAACTGTGTACAGGATTTCCCTGTTATTTCTCCGAGTTCAGTGGACTACATCCAATAAACTTTAAAAATGTCGCTTGAAGCTTTACGACAATTGTCAGCTTCCGTTTTACGGGAATCATCATTTTCATCCCATCAAATTTCGGCCCCTCAGAAGTCCATTGAGATTATTGACCCTTACTACACTGAAATCAAAGCTCAAAATGAAGCAGAAGAGGAGGAGAAGCAAAAGGAAGAACAGAAGAAAGACCCAAGTGGAACTAATATTAAATCCATTCAACGAAGACGCAAAATCCCCATGTTTCCTCCTGAAGTTGAGTTTTATTTGAGAACTCAAATTTTGGAAGTATTTCAACAACCACAAGAAAATCTTGTCACTACGAGTGAGTACAAGAAAAAGGTCAAAAATGAAATTGCGAAACTGGAAGAGACGAAACTGTATGAAGAAAAAGCTGGAGCTGAGCAAATCAAAGAAGCTAAAGTTGAAGCTTTGAGGAAATTCATGGCGATGAATTATCAAGCTGAGATTAAAGACTATAAACAAGCTGTTCAGCAACAATGGGCACAAAAGGCTCAAATACAGCAGAAACAGGGTCAAGGTCAAGGTCAAGAGCAGAATGAAGTCACAGTGGCACAGTTTCAAATTCAACCTTCCCAGATGGGTGCCCAAATGACCCAAGATCAAGCTGGAATTTGGATGGAACAGCCACAAGAAGAAAGTAATTCGTTACACCTGATAAAACAGTGCTTGAAGTCAAAACTAATATTTTTATTTTATTTTTTCAGCCGGATTTGCTTTTCAGGCTCAAGAAGAGGAAATTGGTGAATTTGGGGATGCAGCTGCACCAGCATGGGAAGCTCAATCGTATACTTATTTGGATCAAAACGTTGCGGTCATAACAGATGCCAAAGAAAGGCTTGAATCTCCTTACGACAAGTCTAAAATGTTCAATGTATACGTGCAGGTATGAAAACTTCATTGTTCATTCATTTTTTAAACGAAAACTGCAACAATCTTTTTGTAAATAGGTTAAGCCTAAGGATTTATCAAAAGTTTATCAGATCAAGCCCCAGGCAAAAGAACGCCCAAAAATGTACAATGTGTCCGTAGGTGTGGGACCAAAAAGGTACAATGTAGGCGTGGGTGTAGAGGAAAGGTAAAATAATAATACTCAAAATTTCTATACTAATGTTCCTATTTGCAATATTTCTACCATTTTATTCCAGACGCCGTGGACAATCTTGGGATCTTGAGGAAAGCGTAAGAATCAATAATTGAAAAATTAAAGTAACCGTTCTGAATTTTTTTATTGTAATTTCATGCCAGAGGAGACTTGAACGGATTCGACTAAAAGGGAAGAGAATTGACGATATGACCTTGGTAAGAAATTGATTAATGTCTGGAATTTTTCTGAAATAAAGTCATTGATGCTTGAATTTTTCATTAAATTCATAGGCAAGGCCACGTGGCTATAAAGAACTCCCATTGTTTGGCCCAGCAGAAGGAGGGATTCGACTTGGGGCTTCAACTCAGGTATTAATGATTAAAAATTCGCAGAATGCCTCAAATATCTTACAAGTTTTCATTAATTTGAAGAAAAAAGCTGCATATTATTTATTTTTTCCTTTGCTTTGCTCAGGTGAATGAATATGATATTGAGAAAGCAATGGCAGCCTTGAGAGGAAAACGATTGAAAGAAGGAAATATTCTTTGGCCTATGAATGGAGATTTTACACCACAGTTAGGGTAAGCGGAAAATTGAGGATTTTATTCACATGTGTTGGAAATTGGATCAAGAATGGATGTTTCATGTCCGTTTTATTCAGTCTCACTGCACAAACTATAGGAAAAAGTTCATTTTTGAGGTAAGGAAACCAAAAACTGCAGACGCTACTGCTACACTGCAATGAGTGAGCTACCCGGGGAAAGTTGCTGTGGTTTAACTCTTGTCGTATTCAATCATGGCTTTCCCTTATGAAATATATACACAGAGGTCATTTTTCCTCAAATATTTAATCAATTGCCCATACTTTCAATTTTATGAAACCTTAAAAAACAGTTCGGAAAGAAAATTAAGTTGAGTTTCATGTAATTTGAGTACATTTCTACGAATCGTAGCGTAGGTCGTAAGTCACGTTTTATATCCCTGGCTTCTGGTTTTTATTAAAATTTGCTTTCTTTTTCAAAGTCGTTGTCCCTTTAATCTAATTTGCAATTTATTTTGCAGGCTGTATTTTGCATCCCAACAAAAGAAGCCCCAGTACCACCAGCTACGGCTTCTGTGTTCTTTGTTTTTGAAATTGGACATTACGATGGGTTAGATGATCCTATCAAGGTAATCTTCTGTACTCAAATAAGATTGAATTGTTGAAAAATATAATATTTTGCTTGTTTCACAGGTGCATTATTGTTTTGAAGGAAGTCGTTTCGCCCACAAACCTGGGCATCTCCCATTCACTCAAAAATGGCTCTACGANCATTATTGTTTTGAAGGAAGTCGTTTCGCCCACAAACCTGGGCATCTCCCATTCACTCAAAAATGGCTCTACGATATTATTGCAGCCAAATTGCGCGTTCAACGCACTGCCATTGACTTCTAACTCGTAAACCCTAATGACAAGAATTTGTCAACTTCTACAAAATAAGACGTAAATATTTTTATACTACGTACACGATCTACAAAGAAAACGAATTGGCTAAGGCTATTGCCAAATAATTCTTGAACAATAAAAGAACTACGCCTTACAAAACCTTGTGAAATGAAATGTGGTGAACATTACTCTAATGGTTTTGCCCTATTGCAACTTGCAACATGAAAAAATATCACAACTATTTTTCATTATTTAAGATTTTCTAGGACGAAAGAATAGAAAAATTTATTCTGTCATTAGCAACAAAAATAAGAATTTAAGTCTCAAAATAGTATTTTTTTCCGGAGAACTTCTCTGTATAATGAGAATCTTGCCCTTGTGCCATTAGTCGTAAATTTGCAAAACCTCCTGTTGTTGCTGCCTGCTAAAGGGACAAGTCTTGATTATTATAACCAACCAGCATTCAGCATTGCTTTCCCTATTTTCACCGCTTTCTCCGTCCGTTCATTACAATTCTATTCAACAAGTTTCCTTCCCTGTCCAGGCCCAGATATCGCAACAGGATTCCTTTACACTTCGGCACCTAGAGACTGAATAGAAGGAAATGAAAATTTTCCATTCCATTCAATTTTGCTTCCTTTTCAAACGACATGAGATCGGTATCAACAACGTGTCATATTCACGTTCCATATAACTTTCTACCCACGCAAGAAACAAATTACTAGGATTCCCGTGTATAAATTACCAGGATCCTTTGCAATAATTGAACGATATGATAATAAAATATCAAATTATGAAATATCCATGTAAAAGCAACTACTGTTCAAGAAAAAAAATTAGAGACCTAACTGGATTTTCAAATTTTCCCGATAAATAGGCAAATTCCGTAAACATCGTTAAGTTAGGCCGAATTTGAACTTAATTTTTCTCGATTGGTTTGTTTGCGCAATGGGTGAGTCAAATACCGGCGCGAAAGCCTTAACTTTGGCTAGTCTGCCCATTGAAGAACCGGTGAAATTAATTTCATGAATTGTGACTTTCTGTAAAAAAATTTGTTTTGAACAACTCAGACAACTCTTGCATTAAAAAATCTGACTCAGAATCAATGTCCGACTGATTTTGTGTCATTTTTAGGATCAATTAAAATTCTACAGTAATTCTTGTTGCATTGAGAAATTTAGAAAGTTCAGAATAAACTGGTTCTAATAAATTTCATGCCGTTAAAACCTGTGACATAGTAAAAGTTGAATAACTTAAATCGGATTGCATGGTTGGGTTTGAAATTAAAGTAAAAAAACTTTATTAATATCAAGCTTTTGGAAGACTTGACCTCTTCCTTCTTCAGGATAATATTGAAAAAATTCAATATTTGAATTAAGATAAAATACAAAAAGAATATAGAGATACAAAAATTGTTAGTTTTCGCGTCACACGAGGGTTGAAGAAGAAAGAGAAGAAGGAAGAGGTCAAGTCTTCCGAAAGCATGAGATTAATTAAGTTTCTTTAGTTTAATTTCAAACCCAACCATGCAATCCGATTTAAGTTATTCAACTTTTAAAACTGGTTCTAATATAAGTCAGAGTGAGTGACTTGACCCGTAGTTACGGACAACAGAATCTCAGTTAGGTCTCTAATTTTCTTGCTTCAACAGTAGTTTATTAGCTGGCAAAGCCCAGCCAATGCGGAGATCCGATCTGTCTGTTTACAGCCTACAGGTCGCAATTCTTGACCAAATAAAAAAACTCATCGGATTTGAGCGTTTGAGCACCTGGCTCCCACGGTGTGTTCTGGGGGACTTGCTTGGTACAGAGGGTCAGGTACCTAACTATATAAATCCATTCAAATGGAAGCGCATATGAACTGAATATACCCAGAGCGACCGTGTTTCTAAGGTCATAAAATAACAATCGCGTTTCACAATATATGGTCTAAAATGGTGCTGCTTAATTTCGGCTTGTAAACGTATCTCCTCCCAGAGTTCTTAATCAATTAAATGGTGCTGCTTAATTTCAGTTTGTAAACGCATCTCCTCCCAGAGTTCTTAATCAATTTTCAAAAACTCTACGCCAATCGACAGATCTCGACCTCTAGATGTGCAAACCACTCTTGGTTTTTGAAAATTTTGTTTCGTTCAAAAGTTACAAGGAAAACAAAAAGCGAACAAAATTTTGCTTGCGCTTCACGACACCTTTCATTTTCATGACAACAATTTCATCTTTCTAACAATAACCAAACACTAAGCTGAGTCCTTCTAAAATTTTTGATCTAATATTTCAACGACTTTTCTCCCAGTTTCCAAATTCTGGAATCAGTTTTGAAAAAAAGTTTTCATGAACCAAAATGCCAAGAAAAGTGCAAAGAAATATTGCTGGTCGCGCAAAGCGGCAGCAAATTAAAAATCTAGTGTCAACTACTCGGGAAAAAGCCAAGGATGCTCAGGACCCAATGGATGAACAAGTCCCATGTTGTGTAAGTATCTTTGTTTGATGAATATTTTACATTGTACATTCACATTATACATAGATAGTGATCAATTTGATATGACCAACAGAGTAAGTCGCTGAAACGGAAAAGTCAGGATCAAAGACGTAAGGACATCTCTGAAAGTGTGAAAAAAGCAAGATCCAACAGTGCTTATCGCCGAAAGGAACAGGAACGGAATACGGAAGCTCATCAACAAGTGCGGCAAGATCCTGACATACGAGCTAGACACACGGAATCCATGAGAGAGTTACGTAGACACAATAAATTCAGAAACCACGAAAACCAATCAAGGAGTGATGCGGCAATAAGTCATAACTTAGAATATGAAAGTGTATTAGCTGACTACGAAAAGTTGGCACGACAGGGGCCTACTTATATTTGCTCAAGCTGCGGTGGTCTATGGTTCAAGAGTTCTGTGCAGTCTACCAGTCAAGAAGAGTTGCTTGG
>WJEZ01002600.1:0-13030 GCA_009869925.1 Thalassaphorura encarpata | reverse complement strand
CATAAAAAATATCCTTCTATCTAGATCGAACTTGAAGATCAAATCAAACCATATAAACACAAAGCAGAAGCTGAGCCAGAGACATATAAATAAACAAATCGTTCCTTTGCCACTGCCAGAGTAAAGATCGCTGAGTCATCATAAACTTGTCACCCCTTCTTTACGCCTGTTCAAATTATTAAATAATTGCCATCCATAGGAATGAACACTAAAAAAAGCTAATTCAGCAGTCAGGAGTCATGATAATTAGCCTGTTTAGCTTCAACACTACGAACATGCTGCAGAAAATAGCTTATAACCAATTGCTGAACAAAAATTCATGTTTCAATTATAACAAATTCTAAAATGCAGCTCAATGGACACACAACATATCTCAATATCTTGGATAAACTTCGGTACTAAAACAATTGCATTAATAAACAAATAATACTACATTCATACTATATGCCAATGAACTGTTTATGCCAAATGATTTCACTTAAATGCATCACACCTTACAGACAAAGGCTTCGCAAACATCGAAAGTTCCATTTGGTCGATTTCTTAGATGAACAGTAACTACGAAAATTTATTTTCACTTCTTTTACTTAACATTACTAGTACTTCTTTAAGCGCGGGGTACCTTGATGCACAAAGCTTGGATAGGCATGGCGCGAATTTCATGCCATGTGCATTGTGTTTTCGGTTCATACAATGGAAAGACCACATGAACTCTCTCTCCCAGGTTGGTCAAGAAAACTTTTGACCTCACCACTAGTTCCCACGACAACTAACGGACCTTCCTTTGTCGTGACTCTACCCCCAATTCCTGAGGTCGAAAATCCGCTAGGCTGGCTCACAAATTGGTATTTTTCAAATTAATATTGCTAACTAAGCTTAAAATACACTTCTATATATTTAAACATTAGGTACTTCATAGTCATAGCCATCCTTGTCCTGCTTCTAATTTTGGCCGTAGTTTCGTTTCTTTGTTGTCGTCCGGCAAATCATTGCACAATTCAGTGCTGCTCCAAAACCGGGGTTGAATCAGCATAACGATAAGGTAATCTTATTTTCTTTATTTTTTACCCCATTTCTAACCTTGCTGACCCCTTTGACCCACCCCTGACCCACTTTGACCTATTTCTGACCCACTTTGACCTATTTCTGACCCACTTTTACCCATTTCTGACCCACTTTAACCTATTTCTGACCCACTTTGACCCATTTCTGACCCACTTTAACCTATTTCTGACCCACTTTGACCCATTTCTGACCCCATTTGACCCATTTCTGACCCCATTTGACCCATTTCTGACCCACTTTGACCTATTTCGGACCCACTTTGACCCATTTCTGACCCCTATTTGACCCATTTCTGACCCACTTTGACCCATTTCTGACTTTTCAGACCCATTTCTGACCTTTCTGACCCATTTCTGACCTTTCAGACTTTTCTGACCTTTACCGAGTCCCTCAAAATTCAAAAGGCATAACTCAAGTTTTCCAAATAAAATATCCGGCGACTGGCGGGCCCTGTTCAACCATCACTTTATACTCTGAACTCTGAGCTTTATTCTCTCACTCTCACAGTAAAAACCTCAGAGTTTAAAGTAGAAACTACAAAGTACGCGTTTAACCATAGCCAAAATCGATGACTTTTTAAATAAAGTTTGGAGAACTTTATTTTGAACTTTGGAGTAGCCAGACCAGTCTAAACTCTAAAGTTATTCAAATAAAGTTCCGATTTTCTGATTTCAGCTGAACATTTAAGTAGCAAATATTAGTTTTTTGTAAACTTTTAGAGAATTTTAAGATTTTGGAGACATTTGATTGGGGATAACTGAGTTTCTGAAGGACTGAATTAGGAGACTTTTTAAGAGACAGTTTTGGCACTGTTAAGTTTCAGGAATTTTGAGTGATTCTGGAAATTCTTTATTCTGGAGAAGTTTACTTTCCTAAGCAAATGTCAATTTCCCCAGAATCTATAGTATGGACAATTTTATTTCTGGAGAATTTTACTTTTCTGAACAAATTTTTATGTCTGGAGAATTTTACTTTTCCGGACAAATTTTTATGTCTGGAGAATTTTACTTTTCTGGACAAATTTTTATGTCTGGAAAATTTTACTTCCTTGGAAAATTCTTAGACTCTGGACAACTAAACTCTGGAGAATTTTTAACGTTATGTTATAAGTGTAAAGAATTTAAAGTCTGGAAAATTTTTATTTTCTGGACAAATTCGAATCTATAAATTAACTCTGTATTTCTGGACATTTTTCCGAGAGTGTGCATTACTGAAAAGTCAGATTATTTTAGTGTTAGAATGAAAAGACGATGGCGAAATTTCAAATTTTCCCACACTCTATGGCATTTCACTCTGAACTCTGAGGTTTTCAAAGTGAAAATCCGATTAAACGCGACTTGACCTTTACTCTAAATAAAGTTTAGAGTTCAATGTTTAAAGTTCAGAGTTTAGACTAATTTCAATTAAATAGGCCCCTAAGGTCAAGTCGCGTTTAATCAAATTTTCACTTTGAACTCTGAACTTAGAAAACCTCAGAGTTCAGAGTGGAATGACATAGAGTGCGCGCGAAATTCAGAAGATCTTTTTTGTCTTCCACATCAAATCTGACAGAAAATTTACAATCAACTAGCTTCATCCGTTTCCGGAATTCTGGAAATTTGCGTCTAAACTGATTCAAAGGTAATTCTGACTGAAGTCTGTACTATTATCAGCTTAAGTAATTTCTAAATATTTATATCTATTTTTTATTCTTAGATGACCAAAGGAAAGAAGTTAGGGGACGACGTCAAAATGGCCATTCTAAAGGTTATTTTGGATAAAAAATCTACCCTTTTCGGCCAATTCTCGTCAACCTTGGAGAACAATGAGAAAAAACAAGCGTGGGAAGATGTAGCTACAAAAGTTAAGGCACTCTGAGCGTGTGAATCCTATCGTGATTGGACTTTTGTACGCGACAGTATGTTCGGATCTTGGAAGTTGGCTACGTTGGTTAGTATTTTCATTTTTCCTAGAAACAACTCTGGACGAGAATATTTTAATGAAACTCATATGCAATCTGAATTCCAGGCAAAAAGAGGCAATAAAAAAAACAGGCACTGGCGATGGACGTGGTGCTGTTATGACTGATGTTGACATGCGAATCATAGAAATTATTGGAAATGAATCTCCAATACTGGACGGCCTTGACATTGGTGAAAGTGGAATGCCTCATGGTCACGGCTCAAGTCAAAGTCAAGGCCAAGTTTTCACTCAAGCTCCCAACTATAGTGCAGACCCAAGAGCCAGTCATAGTCCAGTGGCCAGTCAAAATCCAGTGGCCAGTCAAAATCCAGTGGCCAGTCAAAATCCAGTAGCCAATGAAAATTCAACAACAACAACAATTAAACAACAAGTAGCTGCAGCAGCAACAGGAAGACAAAAACCTCCAAAACGAAAGCTTCGGTTCGTTCATTCTGAAATCTTGGACCAGAAGAGAAAAAAACAAACGGAATTGTTAAAGGTGGCAATTTAGAATGAAAGGTTGACGGCATACGAAAAAATGAAAAGACTTGGACTTCCTCCATCTGAATTTACTGCGCAGTATAGTCCGACAAGTTCGACCGTTCGAATTCTTGCTATACAAAATGCTGAAGATTTGCATTGAAAACATTAATGTCCTACAGATGCAAGTAATAAATTAAATTATTGTTCATTGTACCATGCATTTTAAAAATAACAAACAATTGATTAATCTCGAATCCGATGGTCTGATTAAAGTTAAAATTAAGTTTGGAACAAATTTCAGAATTTAATAATTATTGACACGAATTGAACAATTCATAACACTATAAGACACTAATTAGGCAAAAAAACCAAGAAGTTCCTGTAGTCGAGCTTGTGCTGCTGCTGCTGCTATGTTTGTAGGGACTACATGTGGCATAGGCACATCATACTGGTCATTCCGATACTTTCCCCAATCGTAATATTCTTTACTACAGATGTTGTGTAAAACAGCGCAGGCCATGATGACTTTACCAGTAAACTCTGGCTGAACTCTCATATAATTTAGACAAGGAAACCGCTCCTTCAAAACACCAAATGCACACTTGATTAATAGTCGCGTAGATTTATGTGCACGGTTGAATTTTCTTTCCGCTGGAGTTGTTGGATTGTTGAATTGTGTTGGGATCAACCATTCTTTTAACCCATACCCTGAGTCGCCTGAAATATATAAATCATTTTATCCGTGTAGATTGGGAAACAACAAATTTTTACCTAAGATCACTGCATTGGGAAACGGTCGCCAACCATTATCCATTTGCACAGCCAAGTGCGTATTTCTAATTTACCCTGCTGTCATTAACAGCCCCGGGCCACCGTGAACTGAGAAAATAAAATGTGAGGTCAGGACCACAAACTCCGAGAACATTGAGCGAGTGGTTTCCATTTCTATCCACGAAAGCTGCCTCATTATTATGGGGTGTGTCGATTTGTATCAGGGTACCATCGGCAATTTCACAAACACTTGGAAATCCAGCAAATTCCATAAATTTGTCACCTAGGGTTCTGAAAAGTATATAAAGAATTGAGACATAAGTTTATATAGTTAATTATTAGAACGTTGAGTCACTTGACAAAATCCTGGAAAAGGTGGTCAACTATTGCGTCAACAACACGATGGATCACTGTACAAACTGTTCCTTTGCTAATTCCTTGAGCATCACCGGTGAGATGGTATTGTGCCCTATTACCTAACCAGTGCAACGTGGTGAGGATTTGTTGTGATGCTGACAAAGGATTATTGCGTTGAGTAGAAAATGTCAAAATATGTCCAACTTTTCCCAGTAGAAATTCAAACTCCTCTTTTGTCATCCTGAATCGCTCCTTAAAGGCAAATCTTTGCAAATTGTCAAAATTTACTCTTGGACGAAACGTATTGTCCTTCCTTGGTGGATTCTCGTTGTCGGACCTGTCGTCCTCGCTGGGGGAAGTCAGGAGACGATTCATCCTACGGACAGAATCCATCTTGACTAATACAATATGCAAATATAGTTAAATGAGCAAATTGATTAAATATTCAGAATTTAATTGATTTTCTCACCAGGAATTGACGACTCTGGTTTTCTCCAATACCAAATTACAAAGCACAAATAACCGAATGGTCCCGAGAATTAATAAGAGTTCAGAGTTTAGACTGGCCAGACTTCTCAAAGGTTTTTAAGCAAAGTTCAGAGAACTATGTTTATAAAATCATCGATTTTGGCGGCGGTTAAACGCGCAGTCTGTAGTTTCTACTGTAAACTCTGAGGTTTTTACTCGAAATAAAGTTTGGGATTTACTACACACGATTACTCAGCCATTCCGTTTATGCAGGAATTAAAACCATGGTTGATTTAAATATGATGAGTCCAGACACATTAAGTACGACTGATTTCCTAAAAACTTGTAATGATATGTTAGATTTGATGAATATTTCTGAGAAAGAAAACAAGATGAAACCACTGAAGAGTGGAAATTTGATATTCAAAAATAAAGAAAAGTTTTCGAAATTCGGAAACTGGGTTTCAAAATGGACTTGTGCTGTTGGCGCTCCACTCCCTGACAGTGTTTATGGGTTTTGTAAGAAACCCAACTACAGTACAGTTCAGCCCGAATTTCAAGTATCTTTTCATGTTAACTACTGAAAAATCCTGAAGATGGTAATTGTGAAACTTTTGAAGAGAGTGAGTTACTACTCAAAAATTATAGAAAGTTTGAAAACATATTAAAAGAATCAGGTCATGCGCCTTTGCCCTCGGACAACATTGAAATGTTGTCTGGACTGGTGCCTTTGCCAAGGCCAGATTCTTCTTCCGGTTCTGATTCTGAATTTGAGGAAAGTGATATTGAAATTGTAAACTGTAGTGGTTGTTTCGATCCTTTCAAGCTACCTAACCGCGCACCTTTTACTGAAAAGGATGACAATACTTGTGTTTATCTAGGAACTTGGGCGGTTAAAAAAATTCTTAACTCCAATAAATGTAAGTCTTGCTTGAAATTGTTGGAATCGAAGCATGGGAGCAGTGAAATTCTAATTTTTAATAAGGCTAACGAAACTGCTACACAATTCATGAGCCGTGATTACATTCCTTACTCTCATCGAATAACCAGGGAAACAAATTTAATCGTAGATCATATTGCTAGGATATTTAGAATTTTACTGCCTAAATCAATGACGACTAATGGCTGTAAAATTAGCAGGAACCAGCATTTTTCTCGTGATTTCATTATTTCTGACTGGCAAAACGCTATTCTTGAATGTAGGACTCATAGAATTAAAATATTGAGTTTAATTGTACGTATCAAAATATTCAATTTAGTTGAGGAATATAATTCTAAGATTAAAAAACCGAAATCATTTGAACAAACCAGAGGACAATCCAGAAATCAGTGATTTATTCATAAATCCCATGTACCTATGTCATTTCAAATAAACATGAACACATTGTAAATTCTGTAAATTCATTGTAATTGCATCGAAATTGAGGGCATCACCTCACCAAGTAAATTGTTTTAGCTGTCCTTGAATTTTTACCATGATGGCAATTTAAATTTAAATTTCTAGATGGATGTTACCGTTCGTAATTGTCTTGAGCGAATTGAATGTTTGTTGAAGGAGTTCCGTTCAGACGAAAATCTTAGTGCCAAGGCGTGAGTAAAAATAAATAATAAACTTCAATTAATTGATGATTTGAATGATTTAGCGTATTTTATTTTACATTTAAACAGTTCCGGGATTGATGAGGACAAGTTGATCCATTTTACTGAGCTCCTTATCTACTATTTCCAGTTTAGAAGAAAGTCAAAAGCTACTGCCAACTCTAGGAAAAGCTCTATTCTCAAAGAAAAGCAGGAATGAGGGAGAATCAGTACGAGATTCGGCATTGAAAGAAATTTAGCAGGAGATTACAGGAGATAAATGTCAAAAGTTCAGCATCCTCTATTGCTGCATCATTTTCCTTTGCCACTGCATTTTTATCTGGACCCTTTTCGCCTGCAGTAAATTCTTCAAATGTTGAATCTGAAGGTCCTGCAATTTCTTCTCTAGAGATCCAGAGAAAAAAAAGACCTGGGGGAAATGCTGACCTAATTTCTTACTTGAAGTCTAAAAAAGTGAGACTGAGAGTCACACATTTTACGTCATGCCATGCCAATGTATATTCTTATGTCATGTAATGCTAGTATGTATTCTTATGCCCGGCAATGTTATTGTGTATGCTTATGTCCGGCAATGCCTACGTGTATATCTATGTCAGACATAGTTAAGTTTGTTGCTCTGTCCACTTTCTGCGATTGGAGGAAGGACAGTCAAGGGGAGTTCTGGATTCTCCAGAAAGTATAAAAGGCCCGACTGCCCAGCAGTTGGTTGGATCATTCTACGCTTGAGCTTGTAACTGCTCAGCCATTCTGGTCTGTGACTGACCAGTCCTATGTTATGTTATGTTAAGCCGTAGCGTAACATTCTCTTATGATACCCCTACCACCTACACACACTATTAATTTAGTTTTAGTACATTGGAAATCTGAGACTGGTTTCCCATCTAAACTGTGACTGGCATATGATGCTCTGAGACAAGGCTACACTTAGTTAAGACACTTAGTTAGTTTCCTTTTGTTTTGTTTCTTCTCATCTACTCCGTAAATAAATACAATGTCCAATTGTATGCCAGACTGTACATGAACCCTGTTCTTCTTCTTTCACAGTAGGACAATGTAGTCCGAATCATATAGAGTTTGCTCAGGTCATTTTCATTTCTCACACTAGCAAACTTTTACAAAAATCAGGTACCCTACCAACTAACTGATCATTACACTAGATTCTTTTCAATCATTGCATATTTTTTATTGCAAATAGAATGAACTCGATTATAAACGCGAAGAATTACAGATTCTTCGGCTGGAGGCTGAAAATAGGAAAAAAGAGCTGGAGTTGTTGGAAAAAATTCAAGATGTTGAAATACAAGAAAAATCACGGATAAATGAACTACTTGTCAAATTAATTAAGAAAAAATGAGTTTTACAGCAACAATTTTGTTGATTTATAGGGAATAAAACTGTTTATTTTGAGCTTGTGAAACTTAATTAGACAAATATTCTTCTAAAGTATTGGGAAACTTGATTGTCGTAAAGGCATGAGTGGCAATTTGAAAGAAGGGCCCCGACTAATTAATAATCCACTCCCGGTTGTAATTGCGTTTTCAAATTTTTCTTCAAATTGAGAAATCCGAACGACTGGATTATTTGGCAAAATCCCCACTCAACAGATTCCCTAATGCTACTCGTACGCTAGTTGCATTTAATTTGAGCATCAGTAAGCCGTACACCTCTGAATGGTGTAATTAAATTGGAGGAAAGTGGATATCCAGGATCTGAATAAATATGGTACTGAATTCCCTGCGATTCATTTGATTTAAAATACCACTTGATGCCAACATAAAGGAATTGTTACGACGGCCAGCGGTAGCACCGAACATATTTCCGATAAGTCCATTTGGTAAAATCAGAGATTGGAATTTTATAGCATGAACGCGCTTATGTCCGTTGTAAAACTAGAAGTAGTTGTGGAAAGTAAAATAAGAGTAGCAACTTCATTAAAAATTCTCCAAAAATTAACTGTTAGCAATACCTCTCGTTGATTTGTAGTTGGACGACATATTGGTGTAACAGTCCCATCTAAAATCCCAAAACAATACTCCTAAGGACAGTTTTTTTCCCAGAGTGCTCTAGAAATTTATTCAAATCTTCCATTTTGATCCAATCCATGCTATTTAGTAAGTGTCCTTTTTTATTCAGGACAAATTTAACCATCGTATTGAAAATTCTTGATAGTTCGTATCTTGTCCTCGGGAAGTGCTTCGTTAGATCAGCGTGTCTGAAAAATCAGAGTATTTTAATATCATGCGTTAAATCTTGCCACTAAATTGGATTACCGGTTTGGTTAGGATAACCGCCTCAAAAGAATGCATAGTGCTTTAATTCCTGAAACACGAGTCTTAAAGCAAACGATTGTGTCTGGAATTTCCAAAGCTGCTTTTAGTCGCAGTAAATCCTTCTTGTAGGAACGAAAATGAATCCAGCAGTGTCCATCCGTGCGTTTTGCCAGTACAAATGGTTTCCGACTTCGTTTCAGCCAGTGGAAATAGAATTTTTTAGACAGCAAATATAACATCACCAATTTGTCATCATCTTCTAATTCCGATATACAGGCCAACAATTCTACTTGTTTAATTTTATTTCGACGCGGGTACAACAATTTCGAAGTGACTTATTTAGGTATTTGATGTGGATTTAAAATTTGCCACCGCTAGCATTGTTTACGATTGAACGGATTTCAAACTCATTTTAGACTGAACATAAACACAAACAAAGCGAGATCGCAACCGTTTCTGTTTGTGTTTAGCCGGATTCCAATCACCCTATTATACCGTTCACCGTTACCGTTCAGACCCAAAGTATACTTATCAACAATGAATGACCCTGCTTCGTGATTAAATTCTAATTGAGCTAACACTTTCCGATTCAAATTCAAAACTGTTAATCTAGCAGACTTCATGTCATACTTGATTCTACCATAAACTAATAAATCATTTGGGTTCTTATAAAAAAACTTCACATGAGTATCGCCATTACTTTGAACAAACATTCGAGATTACACTTTATCCTTAAAATCTAATCTTGGGACTGAAACTTTCTCAATGTCGAAAGCGATGTCAAGAAGCTTACGATAATGTTCATGATATAGAAATCATGTTTCTGAGGAACATCCTGGTGAGATAGGTTTAACGTGACACATTCGCCACCTCTTGAGTTTTTCCCACCGCCACCGTAGGAGTTGTATCACCGGTTCCTCATTGTCACTTTTTTCTGTTTTTTTTTTGGTTTAAGCAAAAAATTTTTACTTTCACCTGGTAAGGAAGTGTAACGTGACACATTCGCCAGCTCTTGACTTTTTCCCTATTTTTGATCGCATTTTGTCCCATGAGTGCAACACTCAAGTCATATTGTGATGTCTGTGAAAGACAAGATAGAATAGCGTAGAAACTTCTGGAAGGAACAGAACGTGAGTCTTGATTATGGCGTTGAAGAGAAATGTTCTTCTGGGAGCAAGTGCAATAGTGCCCGGACCATTCTTCATCTCATTTGTGTGACATTACATTGTTTATGTATTTTGTCCTTTTTGTGTTTGGATTTGAATTATACAGTGACCATCAGGCACTGTTTGGTATTTGTATCATTTTATTTTGTTTTGCTTTCATATTAAATAGAATAGATCTTTTGGATTGAACCATTCCTTTGTGGAAGTCAAACCATTTCCACTCCACGTTTTCTATATCTATTCATAACATTACATAGGTCTGACGGTTAGAGTGCACGGTTGTAGTGAAAAGTTCTTACAAACTTCAGCCAGATCTTACCATGAGGTAAAAATTCATCGGTTCGAAATCGGAGGGAAAACTTACACGTATCCCTAATGTCCAGAATGGTTGGGTTTAAGACTCACTGAATTAAAGGAGCATTCGTTAAGGGTTCATGTTACTGAATAAGATAAAGTAAAGGGAGTACAGTGTGATGTTTGTGGAAAGACTTTGCAACCCCCTGTGTATTAAAAATTCATCAAACCATTCACACAGGAATCAGGCTTATCAAATGCACTGAACCACATTGTGGACTAAGGTTCAACGCGAGAGATTGTCTGGAATCTTATATCACTTCAGAGCATCCAATATAATAAAAATTTAATGTCGATCGCGCAGTCACAAATCTCTCTAATGTAAAACCTTCCTTCTGGCCTGCACAACAGTGGGAGTTTCATTCCTAGCCCAAGCCAAAGCTTTGCCTTTGGTCTCCCATGTTAGCAATTAGTCAGTTAGTTTTAGTTAGCAATCGAATTTCAAGGTAAAGGCAAGCAGAACATGGTTTGCCTTTCACTTGCACACGCACACAACACAAACCCTATGTATTAAGTAGGCGGACTTGCTGGATTAGCCAATGCCAGTCCAGCTTACAACGACCTAATGAAAATAATAGAAATTCGGCCATTTTTCCTCTGCCAAAGCCAAAGCATTACAGTTCTGGCTTTGCAAGAGGACTAAGCTCAACCTTCGTCATTCTCCAGTCAACGCCAGGCTCATCGTCGTTCTTGCTGCTGCTGGGTTCACTCGCGTTATCCATTCAACAGCCACCATGAGATCTAAATAAGGTGAGTTCTATAAGGGACTGTAAAGTTGAAATTAAACTTTATTTTTAATTAAAAAGATTGATTTTATTCTTTTTTCAGGGATCATCATTGTTTGTGCTGCTACTTATTTCACTCGGTGCATCCCTTCAACAGCTGCCGTGGGATTTAAATTAGGTGAGGGCCATAAATAACAGTAAAGCTGAAATTAAACATTATCTAATATAATAAAACCCGTATGTCGATCGATCGATCGATCGATCGACGTGTCAGGGTTTAAGAGGTCACAAGGTCATTGACCTAACGGGGTCAAAGGAAGTTAGCTTCCGCGAGTTTAATTTAGCACTGAATATGGTTAGGGTGCGCTCGACGGGTTTTAATAGTTTAGACTGATAATTGTTCTGAACTAATCATCTAAAAGCAAGTTATTCATGGTTTTTAGACATAACGGGATCTATGACCAGTCGAAGTCGTGGAGGTCACCGTGATGACCTCGACCGAGGTCACGGGTGGTCTAGTAAGAAAGAAAAACCTTTTCATTGCGAATCTTGTGACGGAATTTTTATAAGCATGCGTTTATTAACTAACCAAGTCAAACGTGTGCATTGTCTTCCGGGAGTGCAAAAATTTGCCTGGAAGCATTGCGATTAAAAATTTACACGAACTCATACACGAAAACATACAGGAGAGAAAGCATTCACTTGTGAAAAATGCGGACAAGGTTTTAACGATAAAAGGGGAATGACTTTACACATTATTTTTAAACATAGATATGATGAGGATGTGCAAGAAAAACATTGTAAACCAGATTAACAGAAGGACTCAAGTGCCAGTTTGTAAATATTAATTTTATATCGGACACATCGGATATCTTACACCTATTATGAAATTATACTATCTGCTGTAAATTTGTTTCATTCCTGCTTAAAAAATTAAACATTTTCTCATGATTGGAATTTATTATTTAATGTAGCTAATACTGAAATATATAATATATTTAAATTATGACTATGGGCATTAGTAGTACTAAAATTATTAAAGCCATTAAAACTTTTTTGACATTTGTATTTATTATTTTGCCTCGAATAGTTGAAATCAGAGTTCCTTTTCGTATTCAATTTTTTATTGAGGGTTGCTTTCAACGCCTAATTGACAATTAAGTTTGAAACCAAACCGAAAAACTACTGGTATTATATTTGAAAATAAAGTAATTCACGACGCTCACAGTAGTAAACTGCCCTTGGTGAAGTAATAACTATCTCTTAAGTAAAACGTTCCTTATAGATAATAATTATAATAATATAACTGGGTACTTGTATGTGCTGGAAGAAGGGATTATATTTGTATGGTTCCAAAGCCCTACTGAAACTTACAGACTTACTTAACCCATCTAGGCTTCTTTGTATCCAGAATTCCATTCAAACGCAATTCCAGAAATTAAGATTCTTTTAAGTTCTTCACACTGACCGTACAGGATTTATTAAAGGTCTAATTGAATATTTAAATTGTATATTTTTCAAAGAAAACTTTCAAGGCTTAAACGTTTTACTGAAAAAATTAATAAAATTTCAACATTAATGTACTTATAATAATTAGTATCACTCATGCATATTCATTGTTACTTTTTCTACTTTCGTAATTAGAGTTCACCAATAGAAATTTATCATCGATAAATTTTAAACATTCAAGCATGGCAGAACTATATCCGGAAGATTTGATTCGATACAATTCTGTTTTCATGTGTTCTAAAAATTCTTCAGTGTATGACTCGGATTCTACTATTGCAAAAACATTGTTCAAATTAATATCTAAATTTTGTATTTTTTCATT
>WJEZ01002599.1:0-13043 GCA_009869925.1 Thalassaphorura encarpata | reverse complement strand
TTTATATAACAGACCAACTTATGTAATCTTAGTTTTGAACGGCCAGCGAGCAAGTGATAAGATAAGCTCTGGAATGACTTGCATTTCGCATCAACATACAGTTCAGTTGTACAGTAGTGAATTTGAATTAGGAAAACTAAGCCCCTGCAAATTTGAAATTTGCAAAATCATTCCTTTCGTGTAGCTTCTTAGAAATCTCAGTTTTTAAATACAAAAATGCCTCAAACAATAACTTGTGTCGGGAAAGATTATTTTTCCGACTATCGGAAATATAAACCAAGGAATCCTGAAGACAGATCCGAGGAAGAAGACATTAGTGGAAAAGTTGTGATTGTGACTGGATGTAACACTGGGTTAGGAAAAACAACTGTGATTGAATTGGCAAAGCGTGGTGCTCGTATTATTATGGCATGTAGAGCCTCTGCTAAAACTCAAGAAGCGTTCCTGGATATTAAAAATCTTTGTCCATATGCTAATATTGTAAGAATGTTCAACAATTTTTCGTACTGCTTACTGCGATGTATTTTAAATTAAATGTCTCATTTATTTAACAGGAAGTTCTCGAACTTGACTTGGGAAATTTGGAATCAGTTCGGAAATTTGCAAATACAGTGAAGGAGAAGTATGATCACATTAATATTTTGATCAACAATGGTGGAATTTCAAACCCTAATGGGGTTGTTGAGAAAACAGTCGATGGATTTGAGAGTCACATGGGTGTAAATCATTTGGGACATTTTTTGCTCACTCTTCTTTTGCTTGGATTTGCTAAAAAAGGGTGCACCAAGTCGGTAAGCTTTTACAATTAATTACCAAACTGAAATATTATTGTATACTTCACTAATTTTCATTAGAATTGTGATAGTCGCTTCTACGGCACATCAATTCGCCAATTTGGACTTGGACGACATTAATCTTGAGAAGGTTAAATCCTGGGGTCAAGGAAATTGGCTTGCTTATGGAAATTCCAAATTAGCCAACATGTTATTTGCCCGGGAATTATCCAAGCGATTAGCTTTCTCTGGAGTCACGACCTATTCTTTTGTGCCCTGGAATTGTTAAAACAGACATAGCAAGAAACAACAGGGGTTGGATCAAGGAAACTTTTCAAGCTATTTATTACAAATTGGTTGGACTTACTCCAGAACAGGTGTGGACAAATTCATGTTTAATTATGCTCCTTGCCAAGAAAGCTATTAAAATATTCAATTAATAATTTCATTTCCTTAGGGTTGTCAAACGACAGTTATCTGTGCCACTTCAAAAGCTTTAGCTAATGAATCAGGGCAAATGTATCGTTTTGAAAAGAAATGGGACAAAGCAAGTGAAGGGTTGGATGAAGAATTAGGATTAAAGTTGTGGAATTTATCGGAAGTCCTTGTTGGGCTGAATTCTGAAGACAAGCTTGAAAAACCCGTGAATCGGACCGAAAATCCAAGCGCCGTATTTTTGTAAAAGATTCATAAACATTAAACTGAATGAATCTTTATGATTTCTAATAATAAAGTAACTAAAATATCAAACGAAGTATGACCAATGTATTGATTTCTCCTAGGAATTTATTTTTACAGATTGGGTTAATAAAATTAAACTGAAGACTCGCAAAGAACATAAGCTCAATTTATTTTGTCAATATTCGTTGTAATTTTAACAGCTAACTAACCATACGAGTTAAAATATTTTATTAGCGTCCTTCGACATTTTATGCTACAGGAGGTCTTGGTTTGAAATCACCTTCAGTTCCACAAAGGGAACTACTCCATGGACCTCGATGTTGACATTTCAACCCTGCTTGACATTCTTCGTCACTCGAACAAGATTTTCCTGCTGGGGTTGTATGCGGAGCAATGCAAGTAGATTCAGCGGAACACAAAAGCCCTGCCTTGCAATTTTTCTGAGATTGACACTTTTCTCCAAGTTCAGAAATTGGATGGTTTGGATCCAGACAAGTTCCGTCCACGCAGCTAATTCCTTCCCCATGGCATTCAATCTTTAATCCATTTTGTTGGCCACATGGGCCGAATTTTCCAACAGAACATGAATTATCCCCATCATAACTACGGATATCCCATGTCGTTCCAGCTGCATCTGCAATGTATTGTTTTCTACAAACGCATTTTCCAACAGAGCGTTGGCAATCCAGTTCCAAATCCTCAGAAAACGTACATCCATCTGTACATTTTTTATCAAAAACGAATGGACCAGTTTTTTGAGCGGATGCATCCGTATTCTTTGGATCTTCGACATTGATTCTCAACGCAAGTGAATCCATCCAAACAATCCACTTCCAAAGCTCCTTTTTTCCCACATGGTCCAAACTTGGACATTCGACATTTTCCATCTTTCCATTCCAAATGGTAATCAGAACGAATTGTATTTTGACACTTGCATTTATTCACGTTGTAGTAACAAGCAAGTTGGAGCCCTAGGTTTGTATCGTCAAATATGTAACAGTCTTGGGCTTGACTACAAGAGTGACCTGGGAGAAAACCATCGTCTTCTGCTGCAGCTATTGACACTATGGCAGATATGATGAGAATTGCAATGAATCTCATGTTTGCGTTTACAATGATAAACACAAATACGACGCAGGTGCTGAAAATAAATTTAACTCAGTAGTCACTCAGAGGTGCTGCAATTGGAATGATAGCTTTGCCAAAGAGAGTTGGTTCTTTTAATGATGAAGCCAATCCAATCTGCAATACAATTTGCAATGTTGCACGTGGGACTGCCTGGGGATTTGCCGAATTGTCACGTACAATGTGTGATGAGCTTATGTACAGAGTATAAAAACTCTAAAGTTGTCATAGTACTTGGGAAATCATTTTAAACATAGAGGCGTAAATTGAGAAACTTTGACAAGGGAGTGCTGTGGGTGATTACCAGTATGACTGTCGGCTCAAGTGGAAACAGCATAACAATCATTTTGAAGTTCACCAAACACCCTACGTATGTTCCTTGCACCCTACTTTAAATTAAAACCCCTAAATTAATGGTAATTTCTTGAAGTGCTTTGAATATTTGTATTCCAGGAATGAATTGTTGCTAGATGCATGCGGTATGAATAAATAGGCAATTAAAATGCCACAAGTGGATGTAATAATTCAGGGAATTGTGCTAATCTGGAGAAACATGACTTCTCCGCACCTTAAATATTACATTATAGTTAAGGTTAGACCCAAATCAAATTACAACCCTGAATCTGGATAATTCCAGGCCCATGGTTCTCTGAATGTCACAACAACTTAAAATAAATAAACTTCGTGTAAGCGTTGGAAGGTGCCAGGTAGAGTCATCCGCACTCATCTTATTTAAGAGTATAAGCTGTTAACTTGTTTTCCCACCTAAATGGCCTAAGCCTATAATTAAATAAAGTTTCAAGGCTAAAACCTATACTTGAGGAAAGACAGATTATAATTTTAGTTTTTATGCATTGGGCTTGCAAAATTGGTCGCCGAATGTTCTAATGGCAATGATACAGGAAAACTTCTAGCTGTAAAAATTTTGGTTACTATCTCATCATGCTCAGCTATTTGCATGTATGGGCTACAAAGAGAAAATCACAAAATCACATTCCAACTTGGTTTTAACTTTACATTTGAGAACGCCACGCCACGCTCATACGTTAGGAAGTTTTTACTTGATTCGTGTCCGGATTTTGCAAATAAGACTTGGCGAATTTAAGAATATAGGAACTATAGATGTTCAAATTAAAAAAACCGAATTAATATTTTGAATTTATTGATTTTTATCCAACTTTTCATTTTAGAGTAATCGTGATTATTAGAATGTAGTAATCAGTCTTACGTTCATAATTTGAACGAATGACTGTGAGAACTAGGGCGAACCTACTTGAATCTTATATGTTCATAAAACAATAAAATTATGACCAGTAAAATTCATTATTTGACAGCATTTGCGAATAGTTCTCAAAAGAATTGGAGCACATTACAGTACGTTTGCATTACTAAAGCAAATAGAGGAAAAAACTAATGTAGACTAAATGAATGACTGAAAATGCCTCTATGTTGATCACATGCAATTTCCACTGGCATCCGTCATTACAGTAATAATATAGTCGAACATCCTACACATTTTTCCTGCATTGCATAGCATTGTTTGAACCAGCTCAGCAATGCTAAACAATCAGCAGACCAGACCATCCTCGAATTTTTTGCCTCAAGCATTAGCACACCTCTTCTGCATTATCATATTGGGAATGGAAATGAAATGAGATTACGCAATTGACACTAGCAATTTTCCCTCACGTAAATATTATGCCTAGTTTGTTTCATTACGTACGTGCATACGTAGAAGTGATTCATTTAATACGTTTTCACTGCAGACAGGAAAATTTACTTGCTTGCTTAGCCGACTAGGAAGAGCTAATTGTATTTGAATATCTATTTTGCTGATATTTTATTTGGTGCTTGATGTCATCGCATAGTTAGTTAATACTAATACTGTGGACTAGTCAGTGTCAGTGCTGTTTTATCTTATCGATGAGTGTTGTGTTGTGTATTATTTTATTGACTAATGCAACTGGTTTGTGACTCAACACTCAAGCAAATACTAGGCTCAGCTTCGTCAAGGCAGTAGTAAACAAGGTTAGAAGTGACGAGTGTTTGAGTGAGTCTCATTTTCTTAGACTGAAACGGAACATATTGTGTAATTTCTTATCCTTTAGGCTAGGAAAGTATAATGTCACGGAAAACCACATTGGAAAATCGGAGAATTTTGATCACAGCCTTTCCAGAAGGTAATCAAGGATTAAAATACTAAGAATTAGTTGATTTACTGTCAAATTTTCAATACAGGAATTGGACCTGAGTTGTGCCGTGGATTAATAGCCAAAAAAGGTACATTGATTGTGTTGGCAAAATCAGTGGAACAAATCAAAGACCTGGAATCAGATTATTCGTCCGTCATTCCTATCCTGCTAGACATGAGCAAATGCCCGGAAGAAAATCGAAAAATCTTGTCAAAGTTACCATATTTGGATCATATTATTAATTTCTCAGGCTCAAACTTTACAAACGTAGCTGGAAGTATTCCACGATTTTACAGGTGAGTGTCGGAGAATAAAACCACATCACCTGAAATTAATAAATCATTTTGAGCAATTTTTTCAATATACCGAACGTACGTGGAACTATTTTGTTTCACAAAATTATTTTTTATAATTTATCTTCCCGACAGGGCTGAAAGTGGGGATTTACGTACAACGAAGGCAGACGACGTTGTCAGCAAGCTCATCCTTGCTGGCACACGATGTACCTTAGTCAATTTTAGTGATACGGTACTTATAATAAAAATTACTTCAATGTTAAGATGTATGAATTACTTTATAATGAATTTAATTAAATACAGGGAAGTAGTAGTAATCTTACCGGAAGTTCAGTCACTTTGGCAGCTACACGGATTACTGATACATTGCGTAGCTCATTCCGGAAAATATTTCGTGGAAAATCACTCCCAGATCAACCTGAGAATGGAAGTTCATCTTCCAAGAATGGAGCATGTGCTTCTGGACCTTCTTCTGGTCTCAATCAGCCAAGGCGATCTTCCACTGTTCCAATTCCTGGTACAAAATCTCAAACCCGGAGTCAAACTCAAAGCCCTGAACCCTCAACTCCTTCCAGAACCAGAAATCTTTCACTGAGACTCAGACTTCTCCCTAGAAAATCCAGCGAAAGTCTCAAAACTGAAGATGAGAAACTCAAAAAGTCTTTGACCAAACTACATAAAGAATTTCGGAAAGTCTGGGAGAAAAAACTCAAGAAACTTAAGGAAAAGGAAGGAAGGAAATTGGCTGAGCTGAATCGAGAGATGTCAAAAATCAAAAAGGCGGAAGTTGCTGCTATTAATGCGGCTAATGCTGAATTGAATGATGCCACGCTATCAAGGGCAGGGGCACTATCTCCAGAAACAGCGAATAAAATAATTGAGTCAAGGGAAAAGAAAGCGGAGAGAGATGGACAGAGACTGGCAGAAAGAAAGTTTGCGGATAGGAAAGTAGATCTTGAGAAAATCATGGAAGGATTAAGACTCGCAGCTGTGGAAAAACATTACCATAAAATTATCAAGAGGGAAATCGCCCTCTTGGAAAAGTAAACATCGAATATATCTCAAAGTATTTCGAAAAGAAAAGTTTAAATTTGAACTCAATTGCTGATGTTGACATTTTTACCTCTTCAAATAGATTTAAAAATTAATTTTCAGGTTGCTTGTACGATTGTTAACTTGAAACTTTTGCCATATCTGATATCTCATCCGTACTAATGCTTTCTCAAGAGTTTCGATTTTCTACATACTAAATTTTATGTGTTCGATACCAATAGAAATCAAGCCACGTCTAGAACTTGACTTTAATTTTTCATGAAAATTTCCAACTGTCTGTCAATTGTCAAGAGTAGTGTAAAAAAAATTTATCGTTAGTATTGTGGTTCGATATAACATCGGCTGGGCATTACAGCAATAATTTTACAATAGTATCTCGGGTCGCACTTTCTTACACATCGAATTGCTTGTCTTGTTCTCAGGTTGTCCTAATAAAAAGAATGGGTGAGCGTAAATCTTAAAGATCAAATTTGCCATTGAAGTTATCATTACTGCTTAAATGTACGTATGAAATCGACTTTCTGGCATGATTTTTACACTATAGCTATTTGAAATTATTAGTTCGTGGCTCAAGCATATGAAGAGTAAATACTGGAAAATTATTTGAGATTCTGTCTAGTCATAACTACTCTTTACAATATTTGTGCATTAGAAAATGCAATAATTTAAATGTAATAATAGGTGACTGACGTGGTCAATTTATTTCAAGATATCATGACATTTGGAAATATGTCGAGTGTAGTAATCATTGTATTCCAATTAACACACTCCAAAGCAGACTTCTTTTCCCTCGGCATTAGTCTCACATTTCATTGGAGGGCATGGTACACCATCATACCCGGGTGTGCCTGGTCGATGAGGGCCAGCTGGAAATATCAATTTAAATAAATATAATTTAAGTATCCAACAATTTCAAAAAAAGAATGTTTAAGTTTGAATACCGTAAGTGCAGACGGTCATTGTAACCAACATGATGAGACACAGGGCGAATAAAAATGTCAATTTATTCATGATTAAAGTAGTTTGTTCGTTCTAGCAGAAGTTTTAAACAAAACAAGTCAGTCCTAAATGAGAATGCGTTCTAAGTAGTGATCCAGTTTTATATAGGAATTCGAATGCGTAATTCGGTTTCTTATTTTTCAGAATCGGGATCAGTAATCTTGATTCATGTGGCTGAAAGTTCTATGCAAATTAGCCGGCCAAATATTTCTCACCCAGCACCGAGCACCCAGGGCTTGATTAGATGTTGAATTGGTGAGATTTCAGGCCGATGCCGACAGAACAACCACAACCATCGACTCGTTAATCATTACATTCACATTAATCATTTTTCTAACCTCTACTGACGGAATATGAATTTTTTGGAGTCTCGGCTTATTTGGATCTATCGTAAATAATCTACCAAATGGTTTGAATCGTAGACAAATATAAACAAACAGGTTAGCATTAGAGATAATATCTGATTGGCGAACATTGTAGTGGTCGGTGAGAGTTTGTTTTATTGGGATTGAATGAGTATTGAGTTAAAAGGAATAGAATTGCAATATTCTTTTCTTTCTTTTTGTCTCCAATGAAGTTTATGCTGTTAAGCAGAGGGATATTTTCATTTTATTATACCACTGATGACATAAATTCAATAAATTGGTAAGGAGAATAGTGTTTTTCAAGGCTACATTGTTCCCAAGCATTTTAGCAGAGCTTTATATGTATGGTTTCTTTCTCTCTAAAAAGTTTCTATTTTCTACATGCCAAGCCAAGTTCTGATTATCCAATACTACAAAGGGCAGTCAGTCCCACGCAATGTGTCGAACTTCAGCTCATCTACTTAATTTTTCATGAGAATTTCAATTGTCAAGGGTGTTGTACCCAAGAGCGATGCAGAGAGTTTTGAATTAACCTTGCGTTAATAATTTGCAACACCCTGATTATTATTTATTCACACTTGGCTGTGCACATTCTGTTGAGTCTGCTGTATTGTTGACTTACAGCTCGACTCATCAAAATAAAAGAACTTGTACTTTAATGCACGCAAAGGACATATGCAAATCCAAACATGCGATTCTCTGAATACCCATGCGATGGGAAATTCAGTATCGGCGATGAATCGGACAGACGGAACGTCACAAAAAATTTCATCGTAATGTACGCAGAGTTAATAAAAACAATGACACATAATCATTACGACTGCAAGCCGACGACTATGGAAAGCTAACTGGAAGCGAATGACTAATGGTCACTCTCTATTTATAATGACATGTGGAATCTGCTGAATTTATGACGTATTTTCTGTTCACAATTTCATTCCGCTTTTGTCTGTAAACTTTTAGGATTGACAGAGCTGAATCAATATGTGATTAATTTTGGGATGGAATAATGGGATATCAAGTTTTGACAGAATGTGAGAATATTGTATTAAACTTTCAATTCTAGAATTAGTCTCACTAATTATTGACGAGATGCGTGAGCGTTCGAGTCTATCAGATTGGTCTCGGTGTGATCTGGATGTGCTCCAGCGGTCAGAAAACTTGACCAAATAGCAAAACTGATTAATTTTGGGATGGAATAATGGGATATCAAGTTTTGACAGAATGTGAGAATATTGTATTAAACTTTCAATTCTAGAATTAGTCTCACTAATTATTTATATTCCGCTGAATAATTTATCTCTAAAGCATGGTGAGGTTCTGGAATAATCATAACATTGGTTGGATGTAACAGCAACTTTGATAAAAATGTTCTACAGAATGCTCTGACTCACTACTTCATCTTTTGTAAGCTAGTGGATTTATCAGCTTTATAATGGGGATAAAAAATTAATCAATTTGGCTTTGATTTCGACTTTTCTTGCCTACGTAGTCTGAGGTATGATTTTAAAATACTGACACCTCACCATGCTCATTTTTCATACAGATATATTTCTGGCATGTGTCTGACCGCTTATGTTTCTTAAAGGTTGTATCCTTTGCAAAATTGTAAAAAAATTATGTCCATCTGCAAAAAGGGAAGGTACAAGATAACGAAGGTGTCGAGGGATGTTGTTAATTCTGAGAAAAATAATTCGCTCATTCTCCTATATCTTTGTACTCGACCCGACAAGACAGTAAA
This sequence comes from Thalassaphorura encarpata, assembly GCA_009869925.1. Taxonomy (NCBI): domain Eukaryota; kingdom Metazoa; phylum Arthropoda; class Collembola; order Poduromorpha; family Onychiuridae; genus Thalassaphorura; species Thalassaphorura encarpata. The sequence goes on along the minus strand of WJEZ01002599.1, from coordinate 3,818 downwards.
CAAAACTAATTTTTAGTTAGAGCAAAAAGAGATTTAAGATCTGTTCTTATCGCTGACTTTGCTGGAATTTGCTTCCATCTTTATCAAGCAGTTCCAGTTTCAGGTGGTGCAAATTTAATTTACTAACATATTCAGGATTTTATGTTTAGTCAATTCTTCAGAGACTGTGGAATAGAATAACTTTGTTTAGCTAAAAATTCAGGGTTTGATTAATTAATAATTCCAACAGGTTCTAAATGACCATCATTGAAAAATATATTAGACAAGCACCACCCTTGACTATGACTTTGAACGACTTAACACAAAGAGTACACAAGACTACTATTGCGTTGATTTCTTAGAAAGAAGGGGAGTGCTGTGTACGACGTGTTTAATGTACCTTTTTTGCAAACCCTGATCTTATAACTTAAGCTATAAATCTGAATACATAAAGTTACGTGCTAAACTCTAAGCTCTGAAGGGGAAAAAAGGTCAGGGTAGTACTAAATGCATTGCTTGCTTTGTACATGAGTGCAAAAATTACATGCTAAATTTTCCCCTTTGGGTTGTACACGTAGGATAGGTTGGAGGAATTACTTGCAAAAAATTACATTACTTTACTACACAGCTTTCCCATTTAACGTTAAAATCCAGCCCTAGAGAGATGTTGATGCTGGGTTTGGATTATCATGCATTAGTTGGGAATGACATGACGTCACATGGGTGGTTTGGTTTGGTTTAGTCTGTTTAACTATCTCTCTATAGATTTAAAGTCCTTCCTTCCTTCCTTCCTTTAGCTTTAGCTTTGGCTTTAGCTCATTATTCCACCAAAGGCAAAATCCAATAATAAAATATTCAATCGGGTTCTTGTTCATGCCACTCGCTCGCAACTCACTAACAACTTTAGCTAGCAGGACTCAGTCGCTTCGCAAGTGATTTCATTGGGATAAGTGAAGCAAAAGCAAATAAAAATTCTAACGTAGTACTACCGACTACTACATTTTATCAACTACTATTAGTACACAAGTGTATGTGAGTTCATAGTTCAGTCAGTCTGATACGTGGATTATTAGAACCAAGGAGCAACAGGTGCAGCTCAAGCTCAACTACAAAATCTTGTAATTGACGAAGAGAGCAGCAGTCAGCAACACAAGGATTTCTTATTACACAAGTATATGTGAGTTCATAGTTCAGTCAGTCTGATACGTGGATTATTAGAACCAAGGAGCAACAGGTGCAGCTCAAGCTCAACTACAAAATCTTGTAATTGACGAAGACAGCAGCAGTCAGCAACACAAGGATTTCTTAACTGATTAACTAAGGTGAGAGATTTATTCGATGCAATTTAACTAAATTGGATTACGACATTTTCTTCCATAAATAAACAAAATAGAAATAACATACTACTAGTAGTTTTTTATGAAGATTCGCATGGAAGCTCAATAATATTTGACAAGTTTCCCTTGTATTCCTTCTCCTTGGGTATAGCATGTACATTATATCTTAATTGTATTTGGAAGTAGACTGAAATGGTGAACCTTGACTTGCTACTTATTAAGACTAGGGTAAAACAGAATCGGATATTCAGTTCAGTGCTACTAGTATTTGAGAACTTTAGCAGTACAAACAAGTACATCAATCCGAGTTCAGCTGAGTTCTTCTTATCGGGCATTACGTTTATACAATGCACATTTGCGTTAGATTTACTCGAGAAGAGTGTTTTAATTAACCAAACCAAAATCAGGGGTTACAACATTCAGTACATGTATTGTGGTTGACGTATACTTAATTCATGGCGTCAAGTCTGAGTTAATTAAAACACAGTGCGCTAATGTAATGGTGGATATAGTTCCAATCTTGCTGTCTGACATGTACCACAAAACCTGCCATACCATAGCTTACGCAATTCAGTTTTTGTTATTAAGGGGTTATAATAGATAGACCAACTTGTGATTTTTCATAATAGACAACGAATAACGTAAGATCTAGAATTTCTTCTAAAGTTTTTACAGATGCATTTCTGTAAAAGCAGAGGGCGTTCGCAAAAGGACAACCGATAGTGTTATTATAATTCACACCAAAATGATAGTATTTAGAATGGAGTTACTCATTACATGCTTATGTCTTCAAAGATACGATAGATTACCACTAGTGTTAATTATCGGTTTTTATTTTCATTCAGAAAATGGAGAAAGGAGGAGCACAAGGAGATGGAGCTTACCCAAGACTCCCACAGGATTTGCCACCGCCATATTATCCAGAAACGGGCCCTTCACAGCCACCACCTCAAGGGATGCCCCAGCCAGAAGTTGGCTTTGCCAAGCCTCAGGCTCCTATGCAGCCCAATCCACAAGTTGGTAAGTGAATTTGTAAACCAGATCAAAGTCTTGATTGTATTCAAGTTAAAATTGATTGAATGAATCATTTTTCCATGAATAAAATTATTTTAACGAGTATATGCGTCAACCAATTTTATCCAGTGAAGTAAGTAACATAACTTACTCTCTTTTTAATTTCCACTATAGTGCAAATCGTTCAAATCATGAACCTTGGACCAAGATCAACTCGAATGATTTGTCCACATTGTGGAGCTGATGTTGAGACTAGAATCAAACACAATCCTGGACGTATGACTCATTTGGCTGCTCTCATTCTTTGCCTTGTGTAAGTACTCTCTACATAAAATTGTTCAAAACATACATTATTTGCAAGTATTCAAAATCTAGTGTAATGGAATTGCTAATACACTAATTTTGTGTTACAGTTGCTGGCCATGCGTTTGTGTGCCATATTGCATTGACGACTGCATGGATGCTGAACATGATTGTCCAAATTGCGACAGACACATTGGAACGTACAAGCGCTGAAGAAAAAATACTGTAAACGTTAAATTGGACCAATGACTGCGCTTATACGACTTTTTTGGATTATTGTTGTTGCTGAATGGCTTGATCCGTCATGCACCATAAGTGACTTTGTACTGCTGAAGATTTTCGGGGAAATTGTACTTAGAATTAGTTAAAAATATAAACTGATTTAGTCAAAATTATAAGATATCATATATGATTATTCTACTTTTGGGTTTGGACCGCCAACCTTTCTAAAATGATCTTTACTTATATAAACTATAAACTTGACTTAAGACTACGAGGAGTAGATTTTCCATTTTGCAGATATTCTCATTCCTAGATATTAGTGTAAGAACATTTCATTTATTGAGATTTCCAAATTTAGTCTGCAAGTACGTAAGAATTTACAGTTGATGAGGGAATTTTATTTTATTTTCTTGCCCTGTCAGAGCTTAGGATATTAGAATAATGTATTTCCAGTTTGGATTAGCTACTTTCAATTGCCTAATGCTCCTGGGCCCTTTTATGTTGTTATTCCTTCGTTTTAATTTCTTTTTTGCTCAATAAAAAGTTAAAAACTGAAAGGTCAATTCCAATTCGAGTTTATTTCGAAAATACCATGAGTAGCACGTTAATTCACAAATGCAGACGGTACTCTTAAAATAATTATTCCACTTCGTTTGGCGAGAGAACTGCATTGGGTGGTCATTTGAATTTCGACTCAAACTTAATTTATTTAGAAAGGATTCTTCAATCTGAACACATCAAAAGAGGGTGATACCGAAGGAAATTTTTTAAAATCACAAAGAATTTGATATTTCATTAAATAGATAGATGTACTCTCGGATGTTCAGTTTGATACGTATTTGAGTTAATTTTGTGAGTATTTAAACCTGCCCATGCTTTGTGGGAAAGCGAGAATTGACGGCAAAGGAAGGAAGTGAACAAGTGTGGAGCTCTGTTGATTGTTTCAAATGTTTATCACACTTC
>WJEZ01002598.1:0-13046 GCA_009869925.1 Thalassaphorura encarpata | reverse complement strand
CCATTAAAATAATGCTAAAAATCCACAATTTTGACATGAATGAAAAATTTCTTGAAAAATATTCTTTGGCTTAATGAATGCAGATTAATAATGGAAAAAGAAAGAGAAATTGGATTAAAATACAAAAATGCACAAAATACAAAAGACATTTTGTTGGAGAACTTATTCCTTCAATCTTACTTAAAATCAAAATTACCTTATTTTGTAGAGGCACTAGGATATGTAAATTAAACGGTTATCTAGTCATAAGTCCTACAATTAGCGATAACCCAATCACAAGCAGTGAGTGACGTTAAAGCGGTGTTTGCATTGCATGGCCTTTGTCTGCAACTACAAACGAATCCAGTAGTATTTTTTGCACTAGGCAAACAATCGATAAAAAATTAGGCTCCTCCTGAATGTGCAAACGATTAAGTATTCTATATACCCGTGAGTGGACAGGACAGGAAAGTTTCATCAGTGCAAAAACTCCGCTATAATTATAATTCACGTGATTCTCATGGGCCCTTGAAAGTAAAGTCATTATGTAAGTTGTCGAGAACTTGAGTCAACAACGAACGGACGGACTACTGGGTTAAAAGGTATTCGTATTCAGACAGTTTCAGTTCAATTCTGGATAGATCAAATTCAAAACAATCAAGAGCTTTGTCAAGAAAAACTTTATTAATAGACTTTTGAAAAGACAACTTTGCCAAGAGAAGTGTCAAAATAAAAACTTTGCTCCAATCCAAAAGGGATATCTCAAGTTGCCTCTCCGCTTTTACATCTGCATTTTGTGTACGAATTTGCCCATTAATAGCAAACCCGAATTTTAAAAAAGTCTGAGAAATGTCTTCAACAACAATAATTGAAACTGGAAAAACTACTGAAACTACGGATGTGGCAAAAACATCAAGCCCAGGCGGACTCAAGGGTCTGGATTTACAGGTAGGGTTAAATTAATTGTATTGCATTTTTGACAAGTGCTGATTCGGAGTGAGTTGGCTTAGTTTTAGTTGTCGACAAACTTTTACTTTCTGTACGAAACGATTAAGTTAAATAATTTTTACATTTAGTTAGGATTAGTAGTAGCATTTGTCTTTCATTACGCAATTTCTCTTGGGGATATTTATCTTCAAGAAACTTGGCGTGAATAATTACAGTAATTTGATGAAAAATGTGTAATTTAGTGTAAAAGTGACAAAGACCCATTAGACGGCATTTCTTCACGTATCTTAATTTTAGATTAGATTAGATAGAACTACGATGTCTTAATTAATATCGAAAATATTTTCCTTTGTTTTCAGCTGAAAGAGAAGTATGAATCATTTTGGTTATACAATCCAGCACATCCTTCGAGACTTCCTCAGCACATCGTGGCTAGAGGTTTAATCATGGGGTCGACGATAGGGTTCCTTGGGGCCGTGCCTTATGCAATGATTAAAAAGAAAGGAATTCAATCGATTGGTAGAATTACTTTACGAGGAGCTGGAATCGGGGGTTTACTTTTAGCAGCGGCGGCAACAGAACGAATGATCCATTTGGACACTGACGGAATCACAGATCGATCCTATCGCATAGCCCATAACTGGGGTCAAACGAAGTGGGATTATTTCACCTTGGATGGTGAGTTTTGTTCATGTTTATGAAATTATGCTGAAATTTGTATTTAATGTATAAATGCATTTACGAATTAACAGGTGCAATAATTGGAGCTGCTGTGTTTCGCCGTTCTTTTGGTGGAGCACTACCAGCCGCTGCCGTTGGGGCTGCATTGGGTAGTTTGGTTTGGATGATGTCAATCCCCTTGCTCCGATAGTTCCAGAAAATTAATTCTGCATTGACAACTCGATATCATCCTGCAAAATTTTGCACCATATTTTAAATGATATGAATTTAGCCAGCAGTGGTGATAATAATTTTGTTCTAGTTCTATACTCGACGTACTGCTGCAAACTAGCTAATATTGAAACACTAATGTAATTTGATGTTCAACAGTATTGTCAGATAGAGTTGGGAATATTTTTGATTGTTGATTGTGTCAATCTAATTGAATGAGCTTGAAGCAAGCTGTTTTGTCTTATACTATTAAGTATGTTCACATGCAGTGTCAGCAATACCTGATAATAAACTGATCAAGAATCCGTATGTACTTTTTATCAGCAAGAAGGATACCGCAGTCATTTTTTACACTGTTGAATCTTAGTAATTATTTTAACCATCTATTTCGTATTGGATGTGTTTGCAAAAAGTGTTAGACTATTAGGTTTTACTTTCAAAGGTTGCTTTAGAAAATTGGAGCTTGGATCTGGTTCCAACTGTTGCGAACCCAGACATTTTTCTTTATGAGCCATGATAGACTTTCAATAAGATGCACTTTCTCAGTGAGGTTTTCTTCGAAAATCAATTTCTACAAACGAAACTAATTACGTAAGTAAGTTATAGAAAGATACATAATGACAGCATCCTGTCCTTGACCTGGAATTTGGAATGCATATAAATGAAATAAAATCAGGAACTTAATGTTAACGTTCGTTCAAAAAATTAGTTTATTAACGCGCCGTAATTTTTACAATAAACTCTAAACATAATACAATATTAATACAAGAACATTCACACAGCCAGTTATTTACATAATGTAGCTGAAGCAGTGGTGGAAAATTCACATAATGTCTCATCTAATTCGGAGTCTGAATTTTCTGAATCATCCATATGAACTTCATGCGGAATAGCACCCATCCGAATCAAATCTCTTGCAAGTGCTGCATTAGATTCAGATGCCAATTGATATGGTGTATAGCCTCCATAAGTTTCAACTTCTAGATTTGTCTTGCATTCATTAATTAAACACTCCACTGCCCGGGCATGATTTTTCTCGACAGCAAAATGAAGCGGTGTCCTCCCACCTTTCCCATCACATACGTTCAGGTCTGTTCCTAGCCAATGTAAAGCTCGAATCACTTCAACATGTCCACCCATAGCGGCCAGGTGAATCGGTGCTTGACCTGAAAGAATAAAAAAATCAAATGGATGAACTCATGATACAAATCAATGGAAAAGTATAGGTTGTTCTTGGCAGTAAGTCAGTCATGAGAATTTGCATTAAAATGGCACGGGACTCGGTCGCAGATTGCGTCGCAAATCTTGATATGCGTATATGCTCATCGTGAATCGTAATCGTGAGCAACGGCCTTTGATAAAAAATTTGTTCAGTTCTGTCGCTCTGTACTATACAGACGGTGCGGTTCGACTCAAAGGAATTCAGCTGTGTGACAGATTCACAATAGGTTAAATTGTATGCCACCATGCCAGGAGCAAATTCTTGGCCCAAAACCCAAATATCTTTCCACAGCACAAAAGTCAAAAATAAAGCAAAGTTTGGGGAATCCCCGCGGCCCGCTCGTTGTTGAGTTACTTTTAGCTCAGCGTAAAGTTAAAAATAGTTTAAGGATCCTTATATGGCAGAAGATTCAGAAGAGAGTTATTTTTAACTGATTCACTCTTTAGCGGAAAACCCCGCGAATGAGGAAAAGTCAGCTGAGCTGATGAGGTTGTCACACACTCATGATTAGGGGAAAAACATGTGATTAATGGGAAATGTGAATTTCAATCATTCCATTGTTCTTACGAGTGAGGAGATGCGGTTCACTAAAAATGTTTTTCATATCTAATGGGTTGGCACAACTAATTGGGAAAATTATGACAGGTAAAGTACTTTAAGTAATTAATGTTCCGTCTTGCTCGAGGTGATAATTTACAGCGAAAAAAATTTGTAACATACTCTTCAAGAAAATTTACGCATTTCTACTACTACTACCAAAATTCCAACGTTCCCATCTTCAAAGACTTAGTCTTAACACAAAAACCTCATTAGTCAGAATGTCCAATTATTTGTAAAAATTATTAGAATGTCGTCAGCTTTTGAGATATGAGAGGGTTCAAGATTCATTTAATTTTTATAATGTCCTTGCTTGTCTTCTCCTATCATTACTCTCAGTAATTTCTTGACGTTCTCAAGATGTGCTCAAAAATGAAGAGATGAAAAAACCTGCCCTGTGATATAGTCTTACCCCTATGTCAAAAAACTTAAATCCTTCTTGTGATTTAAATCAAGTGCTTTATAATTATACCCATGTGAGAAATGGAAACTGGACATGCATGCAATGAAACGATTTGTCACACGTGTAATAAGAAATTATGTGAAATTCTGGGAATTCCCAGCAATTAATCTCTTAACTAAATTGCCAAAGCGTCACTGTCTGTGCCTGTCGTTTCGTTTTTAATTATCATGACCACCAAGGATAACCCTGAAATAAGTCGTAGTGATTATCTTTCTTTGATGAGCTCATGGGCTTACCATCAAAATTGAGAAGGTCAAGTTCTTGAGGGAGGGTTTGCCCGACTGGAGAATAGCGGAGTTGACAATCTTGTAATTCCGCAGCAGACAAGGCCATCGTGAGGGCTTGGACACATGAAAGGTCACCGAGTTGGGCAGCTAAATGAAGTGGGGTATTCCCATGCTTATCACGCATATCCACACGAGCCCCTGCTGTGACTAATCGTCGAGCTATTCGGGGCTGTTTTGTAATTATGGATAAATGAAGTGCCGTTTGACACATGTCATTTTGGAAATCAAGGATGGAGGGGTGGGGGATGAGGCTGAGGAGAGTGAGGACGGCATCCGTGAATCCTTCCATCACACCGATGTGGAGTTGTCTAAAATAAAAACAAGATATTTTCGAATTACAATTATCAGAATAAAACGTCATGAGATGTTATTCCTATGAACGATACGAAGCCCACTAAATCTCACTTTCTGCATTTCAACCTAAAAACTGAAGCTAACATTTCCGGGAATGTATCTATTTTCTTGGAATTACACGGTCATTTATACGCAACTACCTCTAAAAATTTTAAGAATACACTCAAGTCATCATGAATAGATCGACACAAAATACTGAACATTTGGATGGAAATACGTGTGATCTAGAAATCTCAATTATTTTAAGAACATTACAAAAACAAAAGGTACATTCCATCAGAACTAAACTACCTAATTAGCAGTTAGTCCGGAATTTCCCACACATGTCATTACAGCTTAGCCCTAATGTTAAAGATAGCAAATAGGATGTTATGATGTTGTCGGTTGTACGTACAAGATAATTTACATACAACTAATTAGTCTTAATCTCTTAAAAAATTCCCAATTGCTAAAACGTATAAGTTCAAAACACTCACGTATCTCCATCAGCATCAGGTGTAAAGAAATATTCCCAAGGTGGATATTCTTCCTTGTCAATTTCATTGCTAATTTTTAATTGACTCAGACTCAGGTGTTCAGAGACGTCTACTCCACTGTCCAATCTCTTGTAAACATCCCCAGAAGCATTGTTCGGAGTCGGAGGACCAGCTGAAAGGTCACTTTCCGTTGTACATCCAAAATGCTCTGATAAAAATCCTGAGTCCGTATGACAATGATGGGGACTTCCTTGCTTGTCATAATCTTTCTCACTCCTACTCATCTCATCACTACCATTGTTACTTTCTGCCATAATTATAATTTATTAGGCAATTAACCAATGTTAAGAAGTTATTGGATTGGAATAAAAATCCTTTCTCTTCTCACAGGTAATTAAATTACACGTAACGTAACGTATGTTCACATGGAGGTGATGGCCACAAGGAACGAACACACGCACCAGGAAATAAAATCTTTTTTAGCTAAACTGATCACATTACTCGCAACAATCCAATTTCAATTTCCATGTGTTGGGCTGGCTGATTGTTGCTACGTTGGATGTGCTTGATGTTTAATTAACTACACAGGTACGATACGATTATTTGATTCTTCACATTTTCTAATTTTCTTGTGGACAACTGCTTACTACATGACTCGTGCTCACATCGATTGTATCTGACTGATCTGCTGGTGGTTGTTAGAAAGGGTTTGAGCAAACAAATCCATAAGACTTTCCTTACGTCACAGCCAAATGCACAGGCACAGGCACAGAAAACCTTAATAAAATATTCAGCTCAAGCCTATGTATGCCACGGCACGGCATAAGGTTTTTAGTCACTAAAGAGTAAAGGCAAAGGCGATATGAAACCTGGGATTCCCAGCTGGGATGGGTGTTTTGGGAGGAACTCGTTTAACAGCAAGGCACAGCACAGAACAGAATGGGTTTTGACGACGGTCTATACAAAATACACTAAGCTTTTGCTTTTTGTTATGGTCATTCCCAAAAGTTTGCGAATTCATTGGTCATGACATAAACGGTAGAACCAGATGCCAGCGTTAAGCCCAACACTTTCACTCCGAACGTCATACTTTGTCGGCGGATTTAGTAAAATTAGTGCCCGGATTAATGAAAAGTTGACTATTTAGATGGATGTGTATTCTAAAGTTCAAGTTCAGGGTTAAACAGAATACGGATTTGGGATTTATTTATGCCTCGAGCTAGACAGGACCTTATCGAAATTTTAACTTATGGTATAATGCATGTTCATTGACAGAGAGCTGCTCCGCTGTCCGATTCGTTGGATGCATTTTCAGGGAAAACGTTGACTTTACTCATATTGCCACTAGACAAATGCGACCCGAAGACAGGATCTCGTTTACTTTCAAATTACCGGAATTCCCCAGATTACATTAAAATTTAAAACCATTCTGCAGTTTTGCTGTCATAAGCCGGTGGTGTAACCAAAACTACCTAAACAGAAGAGACGTTACAGTTAACACAAAGGAGCCTTTGAACTTGGAAGCTCATATGCTTGAGATACTTAAAAAAAGATAGAGAATGGAAGAGAAATGAGAACAAGTATGATGAAAGTAAATTCATCAAAGGAATCGAAAATTAAGACTTTAGGACATTCGAATTCCTGGCTGAATGTGCCATAATGTTATAAATTGGAGAGATGTTTCTGAATAGAGCTGTCGGTCTGAACTCTTAAATTATCATTAGCGTCGTCCTAAATAAAAAAAGGGTTTTACCCACTTAGCGGCATACATGCACTAACGATTTACGTCATAAACTATAAAGTTTACAAACATTAATCCAGGCTAAACTCTTGATTACACTTGTATCTTAATCGAAACAGCTTATCCACTTGAATGAAAGTGAAGAGTTTGTAAGCGAGTGAGTGAGTACGAGTACTAAGCACGTGCATTTAGTGCATTTATGCATTCCCCAAACGAGTGATTCTATTCCGATCTGTCATGTCAAAATTACAGTTGAATTTTCAACACTCAAAATGTCACATAGATATTTGCCGAAACAAAACGTATTTGCATATTGCATTCCTCTATGCCTACATCAATTTCGAATTTAAAATCGAACAAAACATTAAAATTTTATCATTTCAAAGTTTTATAGACAACGGTCAGCACCAATTGGGTTCATAGCATAGCATTAATGGTTTTCGAAATAATTTGGTATTGCCATTATCATTTCGTTTACCCGGAGTTAACCCGGAATTCCCGGAATTTCAAGCAATTTTCAAACTTTGACTTGAATGCCCGTGTTTACTTGATTACGCTTGGTTGCTTCCTACGCTGATCAAATCGCGTCACTTTGCCAGCTAGTCACTAAACCGGTTTATCCTTTCTTGAATGAAGTATACAACATTTTATTCACCTGCTAATTTACAAGCTGTTATAAGCATAAGACTCTCTTCTCCATTCCGGTTGAGTTAGTTTAGAGTTAAACCCGAAGGTCTTTGGGTACGAGTAAATAATAAATCTCTGCTTCTGCAAAATTCCCAAATCTATCTCTGCAGCTGCAGCACGTATTCTCATTCTCACACGACCCTTGCCAACTTTAACTTTTCATTTTCTACGCACTCACAATTAATATTTGTAATCAAGGTTATATCCTGCAGTGAACAAAAAATTTACTTCCTGCCAAGTCTGTTGTCTACAAACTAATCTGCATGCTCATCTATTTGCATGAACAGTGCAAACTGCAACAATATCTTATATTCTGCAAAATTAACAAGTTGAGTCATATCGCAAATATCCAAGTCGGAACTCCAAATAATGATAATAATTTGTCCAATCATCCCGAACGACGGGCAAGATTTTCCTTCAGGTATCAGCATTCCCGGATCCTACTTTCATATTGTATTTATCTTATCTAGTTAGTATTTTTTCATTTTCTAGTTAATTCGAGAAAAAACTAAAAGCATCATGATTAGTACTGGAGAGCAATTTCCATTTGATGATTACTCGGAACCGCAAATCCGCAATGCTTCACCAGTAAATTCTTTAAGACAATTTTTTCTAAGAATTAAGAACTTATCATTAAATCAACGCAAGTTAAGTTAGTACTAGACTCGACGCGTACCCTACGACCCTGGCGGAATAGAAGAAATGAGTAAACCATTTCTGATCTAGGAGAACAAAGGCTGAAACCGGTTCTTCCAGCGGCACGATACGACTACGACAAGAGGATAAACAATGTTGCTTTTGTTATTTTTTCCTTTGCTAATAACTTAAATGGCACTACTGCAATAATAACATGTGTAAATGAACCATGACTTGATTCCTAGCTCACACGGATCAAGCAACAAGCAAGAAAGCCTGGGAAATTGGGATCTAGATTTGGAGTGGGAATCCCCGCAAAACCTTTTTGCCATTTCATCCTCCTACTGCAAATTATTAATCTGCATAAATTATTGTTAGCGTGATTCACCAAGAAGTTAGAACGAATAAATTGCGTTTCAACTACACAAGTACAAGTATTTATTAAAGTTCATACTGTGGTAAACAGATCGAATTATAAAACAATACGATTTTATTCAAACGAAAACAGAAAAGAAAAGGTACTTGACGCCATGCCATGCTGCACGTGTGTTCCTGGAATTATCCATTACGCCGTATTGGATTTTTTTTATACTTTTCAAAAAACTTGATCAAACCAGTATTTCCAGACAGCACGAGTTTGCTAATAGCATGATTTTCATTTTTAAAATTGAAAGATAAACAACAACAAATAAACAACAACGTCTGTAAAAATGCAAGGAAGTGCAATGGCAGTGCCTCTGCCTTGTCATTATTTGCTCATAGCACGAAAACGCCCCACGTGCAGGTGCAGGTCAAATTTAGCTTAAAAACTTGAAATATGAACCAAGGAACATTTTTACTAACAATTATTATTGGGAAAACCTAGCGTGATTTCAAGCAAAGCAAACGTGCGAGTTCCGAAGGTTGATCCCAGCATTATTTTTAAACTGGAATACCCTAATCAAAGTAATTTGGCCGGCGTTGGAATTTCCCCTTTACATTTTGTTGTGATAAACATCCAATTTTCCAATTATGTAGACGTTCCACGTGTTGCAAAAAATAGCCTGACCATGAATTTTGTAAAATTTGATAAGTTCGACTTGGTAGAAAATTCTGGACAAACTTGTTAGATTATTTCAGCGATTAATTTGTATAATTGTCGGGCGATCCCAGATTGTGCTATAAGATCATCATAAGGAAAAATTATGCCGCATTCCTTCGGGTAGGAAAGAAGCAAATTTACTACCACTTCTTAATAAAACTTAAGCCAGACTTGCCTAACATTATAAATTCACAGTGTATGAACACTTTCAGTATTTTGAACTCAATGAACTCGGGAATTTCCCATCATACCATTCACAATTTATAACAACAATGTCGAAGGACTCACTCAATCATTATGTATCTGACTTGGGTTGGAGAAATAATACAACCTGAGTTTCCTGCTTTCTTAATCTCTGCCACGTCGGGAGCAAAATATTGATCGTATGTTGAAAATGAGAATTTTTCCTTGCAATTTAAGACAGGTTAGGTTTAGACCACAAACTGTCAGATCAAGTACTTTATTTTATTTACCCCACGTGTCAAATCTAGGACAATAGAAATTCTGGAAGACAATTTACTGTCACTTGAGACAAAGGCTAGGAATTCTTGGAATTAATAGCTCCTTCCAAATAATGTATAATTTTTGGCAATTGAAGTACATTTTTTGTTAATACACTTTGTAGTCGCACTGACTTGTTTCGGTTGTTTAAATGGGATACACAAACTTTTTGCACCCATGGCTGGTGCTCCTGGCTCACTCGGTTCATCCTTTGCACTGTCCTTTTTAATTGTGTCCTCACAATCAGGAGCTCCACAGAAAGGTGCCATTATAATTCGTTTCTTATCCAAATCGTCGCAAAACGTTTTCCAATCTTCGGTAACCGTTGTGTGGCTTTGAAGTTCGTTATTTGCCCTGCAATAATCAAAACAATGTAATTTTTGCATACAATATCCATTAATTTTTAGCTTCTCATTGAAAACGTACTTGTCAAACATGCTTTTGTGAATTGTGTCCAATAAATTCTTGACATCAACCGCCAGTGTTGCTTGCTTTAATTCGGCTTTCACACCATTATCTCTTCGTACTGCAACGTATTTCTGTTCCTTCATATCTCTTGGTCCAATGTCAATGCGGATGGGAACACCCTGCATTAACACAAGATTAAATTACCAGTAAAAAAAAGCACAGTGAATTTTTATCAATGGTTAAACAACAAACCTTTAATTCCCAATGATTATATTTCCATCCTGGAGAGTAGTTATCTCTCAAGTCTGCCTTAGCCCTGATTCCAGCTTTCGTCAGAGTAACCTCATACTCTTTGCAAACGTCGTAGAGAGCATTTTTATCCGCAGCAGACAAGGAAGCAGTGATTCCACAAGGAATAATTACGACTTGAATGCAAGCAACTCTTGGGGGAAGCACAATTCCTTGATCGTCAGAATGGACCATTACCATTGCGCCTAGATAAAAAACAATAGAATTTATAAATTTCGATTAAGGCCAAGATCATCAAAGTAAATTTACAAACCAATAGTTCTAGTCGAAAGTCCCCACGAATTTTGATAGGCAAAACTTTTTTCTTTAGTTTCGGGATCGTCAAAAACAATTTCAAACATTTTTGAGAAATTTTGTCCCAAATGGTGAGAAGTTCCTCCCTGTAGCAGTCACAAAATATGAAAACTGACTGAACAAATTTCATACAATTAGCGAAATTAAATCTTACCTGTAAACCTCTCCCGGATGCTGAGACAAATGCTTCGACTGTGGTTGTGAAATCGCCACCTGGAAACTTTTCCTTTTCGGTTTTTCTCCCTGGAACCACTGGGATGGCAAGAAGATCAGTGTACACCTTTTCATACAAGTCTGGAAAATTAATGAATAATTGATGAGAATGAGAATGAGACTAATGTAATGTTAATAAAATCGAGTCTTTCTATATAATTAAACTTACCAAGAATTTGATAAACTTCTTCCTCGGCTTCCTTGTAAGTTGCGTAGGCCGTGTGTCCTTCTTGCCACAAAAACTCCCTGGTACGAAGGAAAGGTTGTGGATGCTTGAATTCCCACCTCTGTAAAGTCAAAACGTGTTTGAGAAAAGTGAAAATTAAGTAAACCATAATTTGAGTTGGTCAAATTATTTTGTACGAACCACAACGCTATTCCATTGATTAATTTTAATTGGCAAATCCCGATAGGACTGAACCCATTTCGCGAACGCTGGATACATAACAGTTTCAGACGTTGGACGAATAGCCACGGGTTCTGCCATTTCAGTATTCCCACTTTTTGTGACCCAAGCTACCTGTTTGTTCAAATAATAAATAAAATGATCAGGATCGGCATCAAATTTTAGTCGTATCAGATTTGATGCTATGGCCCATACAAAACTTAGAACAAATTAAACCATTATGAAAATATTACATACCTCAGGTGCGAAATCCGCAATATGACTTTTCTCCTTCTCTAGTGCTGCCTGACTCACGAACATCGGAAAATATGCATTGGTGACTCCCAATTTCTTAATTTCAGCATCAAACCATGATTGAATTGCTTCCCAGATTGCATAAGACCAAGGACGAAGAATGTAACATCCACTCACGTCATAATATTCAATCATCTCGCTTTTTGTGATCACCTAGACCAGAATTCAATATTAGAACACATTTTGTTACATATAAATTTTCAATTTTGCTCTGTCTCGTATTACCTGAGTGAACCAATCGGACAAATTCTCGCTTTTCTTAGCCTCCAGTCCGAGTCGGGTTACTTTCTTTAGATTTGGGTTTGTGCTCTCGGGGTCTCCTTCTGCAGCCTTAGCTGCTGGTTGCGGCTTTTTATTTTCCTTCTTTGCATCCTTCTTACCAGACGAGCCCCCACGAGCTTCTCTTGGTGGGTCATAATCTTGCCCAGTTGCCTCCTTGTATTTAGCCTTAAGACCTAGCAAAATTTTGACCTCTGCGTCAATCACATCCTTGCTAGCAGTTCCTTTCAAAGATCGAACTTTGTTTCCTTGTTCTTCAATTCGAGTCTTAATTTCGGCACCAACATCATTTGAAGACATGGTCGCTGTTGCAGGAGCAGGGATCTGGTAAAAGCGAACGAAACATATGGATCAAATCACTTATTTCGTTGTATTAAATTTACTCACCGATACTCAAATAATAAATTAAAGGTGACGTAAATCAAAAGTAAACTTTATCCAAAATTTGAATCCTGCCGTACTTGAGACTCCAATAAAACCTAACCGGCTTAATCCTCCTACTTAATGTCAAAGCTAGGCTGAATCTGAATTCTAATAAGCTATACACACTGTTGTGGCAAACCACCAGATCACCGTCACCACTATTGCTATGCTACAACAGACAGTATAGTGCAGAGCATGTAAGCCATGCGTTCGTTTTCACTGCTTCATTATCTTTTGCTCTAGGCAAAAAAAACTTGAAAGTAGTTTGCTTAGTGTGCTCGTACTCCGTTAGCTGTAGTTACGGTTACGCAGTATGTATTAGGGACTAACTGAATTTATTAATGAATAATGAATGCATATACGAAGCCAGATAATAAATTATAGCCCTTCTCACGAGGTAGCTTCTCATCGTTTCATCGTTTCATTTTCTCATCTTTGAAAATCGCTTTCGTATCTTTACGAAGCCTTCGTATCGTCTTTAACACAGAGAGGCATGGGAGAACGAGATGAGAAAAGTTATGCGAAAATGAGAAGGTCTGGGGCATGTGTTTAGCCTT
>WJEZ01002597.1:0-13046 GCA_009869925.1 Thalassaphorura encarpata | reverse complement strand
TATCGGCAAGGCATTGCGGGCTTGTCTTAGCACTTTTCGGTTCTTCTGGAATGGATCGGATGTTTTGCTCGGGTATCATCATTTCTTTCCTTGTCGTTATAAGTGGAAGTACAAGACGTAGACTAGGCGGTAGTTCGGTTTTCTTGTGGCGTGGCTCGCCTGGGTTATTATCTTCCTTCAGAATGAAAATGCGCTGCCCGGTGATGGAATTCCATAACAAGATGTTTGAGAGGATGATGAGCTCATTTTCCTGGCTTCGTTGAAGCCTTAATTAGGTCTTAAAGTATTGACCCTTGGAAAAACTACTCAAATCACACGAGGGGACGGTATTCCAGCGGGGTTCAAATTGACATACGGTGTCAATGGCAGTTCTCTCCTCACAAAGGGTGATGAAGAGACTGTGAAAATCGACAGTTTCCGCTAGTATGTTTCTCTGGGTCCATTTTTGGTTCAAATAATAAGTTTTCTGAATTTATTTCAGTATTTTATCGGTGCTAAATTGTCAAAATTTAATTTACCATGTCGTAACTCGAAAATTTGGGCGTATAATCATTTTTTCTAGTGTATTTTGATTAAAATAAGACAAACCGGATGTTCCTATGTCTTGCTTGGTTAAGATAATTACAAAAGATCATAAAAAGCCCGGATACGGATATCGAGATTCATCCTGACATGTTGACGGGAACTTCGGGGTGAATTTTTCCGCACATTGTGAAGGCTTCATGTCCCGGGAATGTTAGTTGGAGAAGCATGGCAAAGGCAAAGGGAAGCAGGCAAAGGGAAAGAAAAGACAAGTGAAGTTGTAACTTAACTAAAGGACCGAATTTGGTTGAGCGAGTGAGCGAACGAGCGTACTAGGAGATGAGAATAAGAGATGAAGGGAGGCAAAGGCAAGATAAAAATGAGAATAAAAAGAAAGAGGCAGGAGGTAAAGATGGTGTCTTATTCTTCGGGAGTCTTGGCTTTGGCTTTTGCTTTGGCTTCAAATCCCTGAGAGAAAGAACTTGGCTGGCTGCAATGGCTTTATAACGAAAAGGGATAGAGTAGTAATAGGGAACACTTAAAATGAAGGTACATGTACGTACACACGGAGCAGCTACAGCGACAGCTTGGTTCAACATGGATAGCATTCCATGAGGAATTTATAGCCCACAGCTAGGAGTGGTCAGACAACTTTTAGTTGAGTTGTAAGTTGGCCTGTCATCTCACTCAGAGCAAAGTTAGAGCTCATGGTTGATACAACACTACGCTACGTACGTACGTGTGTCTCTCGTCTCAAACAAATAATACCCCCGTGTTTTTTGGAAAACAAAAATTATTTATTTTACATCACATCACGAAGACTTACATTTTTAACAAGACTGCAAAAATTTGACCCAAGTGACCTTTTTTAATATTCTTGCCAATTGCCAACGCGAACAACATGGACATGAGAGTGACAGTTTGACTAATTAACCCTTGGCTGGCTTGAGCTTGCAAATTTTTACCCTCTGCTGCGCTGCAGTGACTGACTTTGATATGAAAACTTGAAGGGTGAGGGAAAGTTAATGACTCAATTAGGACCTACTACACACGTTGATGACTTAATTTGAACTAGTGAACGTTTTCAAAAGTTTTGTTTGTGTTTAAATCAAATCTTAATTTAAAAATCATGAATCATGCATGATGTAGTAATAACTTGGATATTTATAAGAGAACACGTTGAAATGGAAAAGTAATGCCGGAAAAACAAATGACTACAGGTGGAAGCGGTAGTGGGGGAAGTGGAGGATTTCCGCCAGGACTTGTTTTTCCGCCGTTTTCCCCTTTCCCCGGATTACCACCGCCAGGAATGGATCATAGGTCAACTCAAAGTGTGTGGGAGTCTCATGCCGCCGCGGCTGCTGCTGCCAGATTTCATGCAATTCATCATGGGTAAGTATAAAATTTTCAAATTTTTATTTGTTTCTACTTTCTAGGATTTTCCCGTCAGGTAGAGTTAAGAGTACTTTGAAATAATTTTAGATTGTACAGAAATAATACGATTTAACGTAAGGTAATTTTCCTTAGCATTTCCATTAAAAGGATTATTTCCGCTATGCTGCTAAGCTAGTTGACTTGATACGATGAGGATTGAGGTTGAAGTACAGTCTGTGTATTTGATAACATTCGGGATTCATTGTGTTTAGGCATGCATGGAAGGAAACAACTCAACCTCCATGTGTGTATTTAGTTTTTTCAAGACTCGTCTCGTCATTGTTTAGAAAATTCTTTGACTGTGCTGTGCTACTACAAGTGGATTTCTTCACTTTATACTAGTGTAAAGTAAGTAGTCAGTCTTTCCTTGGACGAGGCAAGGAAGGTGACGGAGAGGAAAATTAGTAACACGACGAAGCACTCGAAAAGATTGAGATTCCAATTCGGAGACAATAGGATTCTTCTTCGCTTCACGGGATTCTCTTAATCTTTGAAACTTTACTTAAGAAAGGGTTAAAACATGAATGATGGAAGATGCAAGAAAATTTATCTCATCCACTAGTCTTCTTCTTTATAAAATTTCGACGGCTAGGCCAGGCCAGGCGGACGCCGGCTTATTTGTAATTCTAATGGATTTTTCAAATAAAGGACTCGCGCAGTAAGTAAAATAAAATTGGGGGAATTTAGTAGACAGGTTAATGCCAAGCCCAAGCCAGGCCAGGCAGGGTTTGTCTTTTTTTGCCCATTGTACTCTTGAGTTTTAGTTTAGTATTCTGAGATCGTAATAAAAGAGTAAGTGAGTAGCCAGCTAAATGTCGGCTGGAAAGGACTGGCACGATGCAATAGTCACGTTCACATCACTTTGGGTTCATTTGAATAAAAAAACGGAAGGGAATTAATTGAGATACGGTCAAGTTTTGGTCAAAGGAATGAACGAACGCGCTGCTGTTGCATTGTTGGATTGGCGGGCGATTAATTTAAATCCTGAAGCTGAAATCCTTGAAAATGAAAAATATCCGCGACAAGAAATTATAAGTCTTCATCAAAATTCGTTTTCTGCTCGAATTTTCCAAAAAAAAATTAATTAACGTGTTTAGAATGAAAGTCCAGAGTCGGTTCAGTTCCATGCTCATTTCGTGGGTCATTTCCAATTTCCACTGAAATAGAAATGTGAGAAGAATAGAGAGGCAAAGTTTAATGAAGTGTGTTGATTCGGCTGACCAGCGAAACGAACGAACGAACCACCCCAGCTGGTGTTCAACTTGACTTGTTTTTCGCCACTCCATTAACCACCTTTAGTTTTTGAAAGTGTTAATGTTCATAGGCTCGGCTGTCAGTTTGGGTTACAATTTACTTCCTCCGTTTTTAAACCGGGATAGGGAATGGCCAGCTATTGCGCAGCCAAGCTGAACATTGGATCCGTCGTCCGTCCCACGGGAGAAATTAAAGGTTGTTATACTTTTAGAAGGTACAAGTTCATGCGCGACCCGGACCCGGGCCCGAAAGGAGGGTCTTTCTGGAGTGCATGTGTGGTTGTGACTTGGCTTTCGTCGAAATCTAAGAAAGGAAGATGATGAAGATACGTATGCATGTGTGTATGTGTGGAGGAATGACATGACAAGAGGGCAGGCAGAAAAGAAGATGAGAGTGATGACACTTTTTTTAAAGATAAGATGAACCAGGAGCAGCTAGAATGTAGAATGAAAAGAATTCAGAAGCTTTTTTGGTTTGGGACAATTGTTGCTAAGCTTTTGTTGTCCTTTGAAGAGATACAAGACTCGATTTCAGGTGCATTCGCATTAGACTTGAAGTATGTCTTCTTCTTCAAAAATTCATTGGAAAGATAGTGAAGGAATTTTTATTCGGTAGTCTTGCATGCTCTTTCCGATGCGCTAACGACATGACATGACAATGCGTTGGATTGTTGGCATTAAAAGAAGAAATTGTCACAGAAGATGTTTCGACAGAGATAGGGCGAGGCTGTGGTCTTTCATTATTGTTGAATTTTATCGTTGATGGGGACCAAGGGAAGGAACCTGTATTTCTTATAATTATGCTTGAATTATTTTTAAAACTAGTGGGAGACTTGGTTCTCAACATTTGTAAATTTTTTTGGACAATTCATAATTTATAAACTGTGCTGTGTTGGAAGTTGAGAACTTCTGTTTTCGGGGTATCTGGACCTGACCCTTACTTTTTTTGGACAAGAATATTTCGTTTTGAATTTTAGAATAAACAGACGGATTAAGTTGCCTGTGGGAAAAGCGACAAATATGACTCTTTAAGTCAAAATGTTATTATTTTTATAAACATGATGAAGGTAGTTCTTGAAAGCTTTACGTCTCCTTTTTGACTTGACTGTTTCAAAAAAAAAAAAAAAGAAGTACCAGAACATTTCATGTACTACTTACCCGGACCGGGACAGCAGAGAACTCGCAAGTAAATGTGTGTTTTACTTAACGCGTGTTTAAGTAACCGGGAATCCGGTAGGGGAAAAGATGAAAGGGCAAGTCATAAAATAAAAGCACGGTGCTCCAATGTTTTGTTTTTAAAGAGGAGTAGGAAAAGTAAAGACTCAACTATTGAAAGATTCGGGTTTAGTTTAAACGGGTCTGAATATTATTTTAAATGCGCAGTCTTGTAATTCGGATGTATGAGTGTGGAAGAGTCTGTTTCGTCGGGATATGAAGTGATGATTCCAAATGCAACAGCAGGAAAAAGATTCTCAAATTTCTTTCTGAATGAGTGACGGTTCTCCGGGATTTTTTAACTCAGGCAAAGGCAGGGTAAAGTGTAATGTTTATTTAAAATGTTAGACAAGAGGGAATTGGTTAGTTTTTTGTATTTGCTTTGTTGATCTTTATTAAATAGGGTAAAAAGTTCAAAGTTGGACTTGGATGTCTATTCACTTATTTTTTGATTAATATATTATACAAAGATTTTAGTAGTTGCGAGATTGAATATATTTTAGTTACTGTTAAAACAGTAGGGACGATGTGTAAAGTACGAGATGTCCACTCGAACGAGATAAACATAATTTTTTTAAAAGTTGAAGAGGCAAGGCAAAGCAAATGCTGGAGACTACTTGACGTGTTGCGCGTCTTTAAAAAAAGTTTTGAAGGAGTTTTTGCTCCTCTCCTCCTGTCCAAGTAGCCAAAGCCAGCCAAGTAGAGGACATTGAATTTTGAGATTGAACAAGTTGTCTGTCCGATCAAGTGTGTAAGCGTGAGATTGCAATGCAGCAACACAAATGGATATCTGCTACTATGTCTTACAGGCAATACTTATTATTTTTAGTAAATAATGACTTGCTTTTCTTTCTTGTAAAATTCTATTGATTTAGCAGGTACGGATAAGATAGGCTGCTGCTGATGTGAAAATTAGATCTAATTTTACTGTCTTTTGGCTTTTCTTAAGATCTCTTGAAAAACAGAAGAGAAGGGAAAGAAAATTATTTCCTATTGCTGTGTCATAAATATAAAGTGCCCCAAAGTACCGTTACCGTTAGGATTTGGTTGGTTTTGAAAATAAAATAAAAGTTTTTGAGAAAACAATAGAGAGGTTCAACGTAATTCTAAGATTTGAGCTTGAGCTTCTTCATTCATGGCTATGGCTTGGGTTAGGTTTCCAATCCCATATTGGTTTCTTCAATCTTTTCCCTTAATTTTATTTGTGAGCTTTCAAAGCGCAATAAAAAGATTTAGGATCAGTCTAGTCGGGTACTTGGATTTGGATCAGTGGACGGACACACAGAATAAAGTGATTGAAACGTCTTAAAAGAAGAACCCATCGTTTTTATGGGAACTATTGACTACGGTATATAAAATTCGATCAACCTCATTTTTTATTGGTTGAGGAATGTTAAGCTATGGCTTGGCTTCCAGTTCTTGCCTTGTCCCTTTTCCCTCATATCAAATCATTTGAGCAGAACTGTGAAATCTTGTAGGATACGGGATAAGATTAAACTAAAGCTTTAGCTTTGGCTTTAAATTCATGTTTTTTAAAATCTTCCTTTACGAATCGTATTTCTAATGAAAAGAAAAGATTTTTCTTAAAATGTACTCCATGGTTTCGGACACTCGATTAGCTAGAGGCTAGTGCGGTATGCGGTGTGCTATGTTTGATTTTAAAGGGTTTTGGGCGTGGGAAATGCCTGTCAGCTATTTAGGAACAAAGTTTTTGTATTTGGCTGAATTCCAATACTTATGGCTTAATTGACAAACTCCACCCTGGGATTAACCTTTTTTAATCACTTCATTTTTATATTTTGGCAATGCAATTTGATTTAATTTCCCAGATATGGAATAATAATTGCTAAATTTTATTCAGATCAATCACACGTTGCGTTGTCCAAATGATATTTTTCGTATAAGGTTTGCAAGGATATTTATTTACATGTTGGGTACGTACACCTGTCCTTTCAGTTTTTTTGGTTTGTAATGGAACTGTGCACTGCTGTGGCTGGCCAGTCTATTAGTCTGTCTTGTGCATATATTAGACGTACATCAGATAGAATCCCTTTGCTGGCATTTTTATTGACCTGTCTTGCAGGTTAATCAGAGAAGAAGAGTGAAATGAAACTGCCATGCATGCAAGATGCAACTAGTCTACGTCTACGTACATGATCGAGTTTTTTTTTGTCCATGTCCTTTGTTAAAAAGTTGTTTTATTTACGAATAAAATAAGAAGTTAACAACTCTCCTGATTTCTGTCAACTCGTATACGAATTGCGATGAGATGTTTTGCTTGTATATCACCTTATTTATGATTTCCGACACTTGGGATGAACTTTTTGATGTAAAAGTCCAAGGATCTAGTTAGTTAGTCTAAATGTTAAAATAGGATGAGGTTAAATTCTGGTACTGGTACTGGCTCTATTTCCCAAGTCCCTGATTTATGTGTTGGGTGGACGTTTGAAAGGTGGAGGAAATAATTGAACTGAAAGGCATTGTTGATGATGAAAGCTTTTCACTGCCTATGGCCATGGCCATGGCCAGAGATTCTGGATTCCTGGCCCAAGAAGGTTCGTTCGTTCATTCGTTCTTGGAACTTGTATGTCCGAATGTAATGTTCCCGTTGTGAGAGTTTAACATCTCTGTTGTTCATTCTTCTTTTCCTTCGGACTGGCCTGGTCATAAATTTGAACGGTTAGATAAGTAATAACGTTCGTTTAACTTGAAAATGGTTTTAGCAGTCGTGCTAGGAGTCAAAATGGGATAGTTTATGAGGATTTTGAAATCTTGAATTGGCTCCAGGCAGTGGCACTAGAATTTTATTTGCTGGTGAAAGCAATTGGAAAAATGTTATTGCTTGCTGCTCATTTTACAGCTTCATTTTAAATTTCTGTCCTTGGAAAAGAAAACAGACAGGCAGGCGGAATGTTTGTTTTTTATTTTGTCTTCACTAATGGGTGTCTCTTCTGGTAGTACAGTAGTCTGTTTCACACGAGTTTCATTTTGTGTATGAATTATTGAGGGTTTTTGGAGTCTTAATAGCATTTGTTTTGAAAATGGGAGAACAGTGCTAGTGCTGGTTTATTGCTCTTAAAAATAAAAGGGTTACATAAAGTACGTAAGAGTTAAAAAATGACGAGTTGGAAACAGAAGATCTTTCTTCTCACAAGGCATCTGGTTCTTATCCTTTCGCTAAGGGAGAAAATCATATTGGCGGCTACTGAAACTGGAATATTTCAACTCGATTTGATTTTGGAAGTTAAAGTCCGATCCAAAATAATAGTTTTCATTGTAATTAGAATCTTGTAGTAAAAGTTGTAAATTTTTTTTTGTGATTTTTGATGAGAGTGACGATAAGACAGAATTAAACTAAATCTAAAACCGGAATGAACTTCTTAATGCCCAGATGTCCCGTCCAAGTCCTAGCCATCAAAATTGAGGGNAGATTACATTCGTCTTGACTTTTTTTGTCTACTGCAGAGTAGTTGAAGTCAAGAACCAGCCTAGTCTTGCCGAGCCTGTGTTTTTGGGCGACAGTTTCTTTCTACTTACTACTTGGGGGATAAGTTTCTTAGCTGCTGCTGCTACCTGAGCACTAAATTACTTGGGAACGCCGAACGGGACGGAAAGGGTGGTTGAAGTTGACAAAGTTGTATTAGATTTTTAAGTTTTCGTCGTTCTCTCCCTGCGCTGGACCAAATGAGACGAGACGAGCCGGACCGGGTCGTGAGGATTTATAATAAAACAGAACGATAAATTGTTCACAGTTGACTAGGATTGTCAAAGGAGGACTTGAAGTTTGTAACAAGGTGACAGAGTCCAAGTTCAAACGTGATAGATGGTTAGGACTGATATGTTAGTTAGTTACTACTGCGCACCTACCTTACCTACCTACCTGAGGACACACTTGAGAGTGTCATTTTAAAAGGTTGACATTCTACACAAGAATGTGCACTGTGGTGGAATGAGACCGGACGGGCCTAGAATTACAGGCAGGCAAGCAGGTGTATGGTAGTTCTCATCATCAATTAGTGACGGGTGGAGTAGGAGATAGGATTTGTATGACGGACTTATCTGAGGAAATGAGATGACAGCAGCAGCCAATGACTTTCATGGCTAATTTGTTAAATGACAAACTATTAATTTACTCAATTTAATCACATGGACGATACCTAGTTGTCTTATTTTGTAGTTTAATTCTATAAGTAAAAAGTTTAAACGACTGAAAATTAGGTATAGATAAATTAATGTGGATTTTCAATTCAATGTTTGGCCAGAATCAAATTATTATAACATAAAAATTCGTTAGATTGTATTTTAATATATTAAAACACCCATGGATCTGTTGACATTACAAAGAAAGGAAGGCAAGGCAGGACTAATGTCTTCATCATCTCCTTTTGTGTTCTTAACCTTTGCTACACTAATAATTACCTCCACCTTTGATTAGACGGACGGACAGGGTATAGGATCGAAATCATGATGGAAATGCATTTTGTTGCATTCCTTCCATTGAACCTTCTTTTGATACCGGTTCTCCATCACACAGCCTTGCCTTGCCTTTCTTTCGGATAGAGTAATAACCAATAATTACTTCTTCACTTTTATGAAGGATTTTCATTCCAATCTTTTCTCGCCGCCAAAGTGTTTTATAGTCAATCTCTTGCGTTGCGTTGTGGGATTTAACACATGTGCTATGTGCATGTGAACTCAACTCCTCCTTCTATGCTATGTATGATTAAAATTCAGGGAACGTTAGCTCATCATAACTCGACACTAATTGAGCTAAACGGCTTCACACACACTAATAAATTTCCGTGGGTTTTGGACCATGGAACGTAGCTACTCATAAATCCAAGTCCTTGCCTTGTCCACCGACCCGACCCGACCCGACCGGCCTTAAAATGTTGATTAAGATTACAATACAAGGAAGGGACGGCCTAGTCTTTTGTATTCTGAAATGATGGGAATTTGTTAGTTTGAAAGTACAAGGGGTTAATACTTGCATAGACGAAATTTTTTTTATTCAATCACCATAGATCAAAAAGTCGTTACACGACGAAAAACTGGATACTGTGTTTGAATTTTAGACTTTTAGTTTAATATTATAGGTGGTGTTAAAGTTGCGAATTGTACGGCTGATTTTTTCTTTTAATTTATTCAACACTCCTCGTCAGCCATTCTAACTGGATCTGGTTAATATTTTATACATTTAATAACAAAAATCTTTGAAAGGTTTAAATGAGACATGATTTAAAAAGCTGACATAGGTTGGCGTTGGAAGAAAAGGGTGTTTATCCCGTTGCCTACCTCAGTCTCTAAGTTATCTTGTCCAGGGCAAGGCAAGGCAAGGCAGGGAGATTTCAGAATAAATTGGAAGTAGAAGAAGAAATAAAATAGAAGAAGAAGAATAAGAAATTTAGGATCAAGTCTTATTCTTGCCTCATCGCCTTGAGTGTAGTAAATTCATCTTCCTTTTATTAATGGGTCTGGTGAAGAAGACATTTCTTCCAGCCTTGGATGTGCATGGGGCATGAAATGCCTGCCTGGTGATTATCTCATCCAAAATCCTATCCATCCCTCTGGGGCTTGTTATTACGGAGCGGGATGCGGTAACTCCTATCAAGTTACCTGTTTGGAAGAGAAGATAGGAGCCAAGTGGATTGGATTGCATTGCATTACCTGGGCTTGGGCAGAGCAATCAAGCCAACAACTGAACTGTTGCTTTTTTCATCCTCATTTTTTATTTTGGGCTAAGCCTGGACTTGGACAGGACAGGATTATTTGAGATGCTCCTGGTCTGCTACGCTGCTAGTGCTACTTGGGATTCAGTTTGTTCTTTTGTTTGTATTCTAAAAGGGAGGAAAAAACATTAAATCCTTATCTTTTTTGTGTCGGGAAAATTTATTTGCTGGAAATTAGGTAGGAATGTGAGTGAGTTAAAAGTTGTAACACGTACGGGGTCCAGGGCCAGGGCCCTTTTATTTACAGTCACAGCTACGAAAGTGGATTTGACAATGAAATATTTTTTAACCTGGTGGAGGAATAAAGGGAAATTCCGGTTTTTGTGTCTTGTTTTGAAATTTTTATCTCATTGAATAATGAAGAATGGATTCAAGTTGGAAATGATTGAGATTTGACTGTGAATGAAAATGAATTTGATTTACTTGCCTTGCCTTGCAAAGGGAAAGGTTGAGACTTGAGAGACAAGCTTATTAGTTGAATTTTAAATCCTCCCTTGTAAATGATACATTGCATTGCATGGCACTGCACTGCACTGCACTAACTTTATGTCTGATCATCACCACACCCATTTGCTTTGCTTTTCTTTTCCTTAGACCCAGTTGATGGTTGAAATGACAGATGAACTCAATAGGAAGATTAGTATTATTATTAACTCTCGTATTTGTAGCTAAGCTAGGGAAGGACTCGAGAGATAATAATAACAATAGCAAGCAGCACATGGTGTGGAATGCATTATGATAACGCGTGTGGATTTGTTTGCCCAGGGTTCATCTGGATTATAGACATGAACATGAACATGGACATGGGCATTGGGTTATTATAAATGGATAAATGTTGTGCACTTGCTGTGATGGATTGGATTGATTGATCCTGATTAATGAAAGAAATGTACAAGCCATGCCATAAGATTCTTTCTTTGATTTCTTAAAGGTATAGCGTGTTACAGTTTTCTCTTTTTGAGGTTTTCTTTCAAATTTAATTTTTAATTTGACAAATTATCGTAGTAAATTTTATTGAGGAATAGGCGAAGCCTCTTGATACATTTAATGAAGGTTTTTGGCTGCTACGGAATGAATACAGATGATAGTTAATAATCCCATGGCATGGCAAGGCCCAGTGGAATTGAGATGAGATTGAAAAAATTGAGTTGGTTGGTTGGAGAAAACCACCTGTTGAGTTGATCACACCAGGGTGCCAAAATGAAGGCATCATATTTTGCACGAACTAAGGAAGATGTTGGTGTCTCATTATTTAGTTTAAAGATTTTAGGGCATTTACCCCTAAGCCATCTACAATAGAGAAAAACTTCCAGTAAATTTATTCAACAGTTGCTGCATGGGCTAGAGCTAGGGCTACCAGTTAATTATCTTGTAGGGATATGTCTTAGCTTTGGCTTGCTTATCCCAATACAGGTTTCAGATCAAGTTGGTCGGTTGGTTAATGATCATGCAAGATGGAACAGCCAGGGCGATTTAATCGTTTGAATTAATGCAAAATATAATGCCGAAGCCGCCGATATCAATCTCAATAAAAATCCTTTGCCTTTAGGGAACAATTGAAAGTGATATTTTTTTTTCTTACCGTAGGATTAGGTTAAATCTCATTTAACTCCCTTAATTGACTCAATCAGAGCCTATTTTTTTACCTAATGAATAGAAAGTATTTTGTAGGACAAAAGAATTAAATAATATATGTATTATTTCCTTCGGGCATGCAAGACATCAGCGCAGCGCAAAGGGAAATTGCACTAAACCTGTCATGTACGTAGCCCATGTATAAAAATGTAATGTTAATCGGCAGCATGTGTTTGACAGTCACATCCTCCACCACATTCAAAAGGTGGTCGGTCGCACAGTCCGAGAATGTAAATGAGTGCCCAATTTATATTATATGCGATATCAAGTTTCAAAATCTAGTTTTTATAATGAATTTATATCTTGATATTAATTTCAAAGCCCTGCTGCGTATGTCTTCCCGTCCATTGTTCACTTCAGTTTTGATGAAAATCATTCAATTCGGGAGTAGTAGCCGTGGAATGACATCACGTAATTCTTCAAAGAAATTTGATTAAGTACCACGTTCACATATTCCTATTAATTAGCCAGCCGTATGTATGAGTTTTAATGGAATTTCCCATAATATTTTGATGATTTATTGGCCTGTTTTCTTGGAATATTTGCAATTACAATAAAACAGATGCCTCAGTACCTTGAGTATGACTCATCTTGTCAATCTACCAAAAATCTACCCTACTATTCATTTTAGTTAGACAAACGAGTGGAATGAGAATAAAACCAAAACGTAGGAAATTAAAGGGCGGTAAAAGTCCCACCAGTACTTTGGCTTGGCGGCTTCGTGAGTGCCAGTGCCAGTGCTGTGCGGTCGGTCACTTTCATTCCTGTTGATTCGTCCTTTCTTTGAGTAACTGAATCCTTTGATTATTCCTTCATATACTCATACGTAGCCTCCAATTTGGAGATGAAAGACGACGACAGAAAGCAATTGAGGGGATCATCGTACGTACGTACGTACGTACCTCCCTTCCCTATCTGTCTGTAATTTGGATGCCATTGCATGCTGATGCTGAGTAAATTAAGTCTACCCCAACCACTACTAGGAAAAAACAAGCGACTAGTGTTGACTTGTCATTTTCTGGACTGAACCTTTTTATGCATTGTTGATTCCGGTTCGGATTGAAAATTGTATTAGCTTAGTTAGTACAGCAGGAATACTTGATTTCGGGCTCTGGCTCTGGCTCGAATGACCTTGAGTTTCATTTCATTTCTTTCCAGAAGAGTTTAGATACAAAAAGACGCATTTTGACTTGGCTGGGGAAGCATAGCGTAGCGTAGCGAGAATCTGTCGCTGTGGCTGTACATTGTAAAAGATGTT